>JAVTVJ010003465.1:0-14582 GCA_034509425.1 Eopsaltria australis
GGTAGAGGTCGAAGAAATAAACTTAGAAAGAATAAAGAAAAGTTGCTGCCTGTTGTCTCACTGAATGACTTTGCCCAGAGGATCACCCTTCAAGGTGATTTGACTTATAAAAGAAGGAAGCTTCTGTTCTCTCATCAGCCTCTTTGGAAGGTTTAAAGATGGTTTGAATGCTTTTTTTCTGGCTCTTTTCCCTTTATTTAGGTATTTTGGGGTTGTCCAGGCTGGGAGATGGAGCGGTGTCAAACTCCACAAATGATGAGCTGGGAAGCTGAGCAGAGCTGGCTGCTTAATGAGAGCCATTTCCCTATTTTAACTACCATTTACTCTCAAATATTTAAGGTTTAAGCACGCAGCTTAATGAGATCTCAGCATCAGACAAGAGCAAAGTAGCTCAGCTCCCATCTGCAGTTTTATAGTTATGGCTCTGCTGTAAATCATTGGGGTTTTTTCCTAACCCTGTGGGGTGAAGGTTTTAAAAATAATTATGGTAATAGATAGTACCTTCCCCTGCCTGTGCTTGTTTGCAGCCGTAAACGGATGTGGGGAATTAAAGCTCAGTAACTGGCTCATAAAAAATGTCTCTTTTTATTTCCCTGCACCTCCTGAACGGGGATGTGGCAAGACTTGTCCTTGGTGATGTGTAGTTGTGGGTAGGAGCTGCTTTTTTTGCATGGAATAATTGGGTTTTGCAGCTGCTGAGCCAGTGGTTCAGGATGTCAAATACACCTTTTTATTTTTATTTTTTTTATTTCCTGCGTAGGGAAAGGTGGAATGGGGAAGGAGGGGATGGGTGGATGGAAGTGGCTGCTCAGGACCTTGAAATCAGCAGCACCGAGTGCTGGCAGAAGTCTCTGGTTACTGATTGACTTAGGGAGACACAAGAAATAAAGGGAAAGGTCAGAAGATAATGGTGGAGAGTCCTGAGGAGCCTCGTGTGAGGCCTGGAGGAGAGGGCACTGTGCCAGCTGTGTTTAAATAAACCTGCTGTGCATTCAAATCCAGCTCTCTCATCCCAGCAGCTGAAGGAGTTCATGTTGTGCTGAAAGAAAGCTAGCAATGTGACAATTTTAGTTAATTTTGGGGTTTTTTTTAATCTGCTAATTCCAATTCCAGCCCCATCCCTCTGATACCGAACCACTTAGCAATCTCAGCGATGAAAATTTATCCACCAGGCTTTTGAGTAAAGGGCCCTTCAGGATTAATGGCTTGGGGTTTTCTAAAAGGTGGGAATAAATCAAACAACAGCTTTGGAGTTTCTCTGGATGTTCCAGCCCAGCTGTAAGGTGAAGTCTTTGAGGCTTTGCAGTTTTTAAGCAGAGTCTGCTGGCGTGGTTTTCCTTTTATAATCATTTCCTTTGGTTCCTCATCTGGAATCCCCTGCAAAGTGCCCAAATGTTTGAATAAATATTTAAATACTTAATAACTAGGTGAGGTCATGTTGATGGGCAAGTCCCAAACCTGCTTATGAATTCCCCTCCAGTGGCCTAAAATACGAGTCAGAAATGATCTATAGGAACATTGCTGTCGTTTTGTTTGGTTTCTCTAAGTTTTATTCTTGCATGTCATGCTGCAGGATTGTGATTTTCACCCTACCACACCACGCTGATTTATTTAGGGTTAAACTCTACGCTCATTTGCTGTACAAAAATCGATTAAAATGCTGTAAAAAGCTGTAATTGGAAGGAGGAACTTTAATTGCTGCCATTCAGGGCTGTATCATTGGGTGTGGGATTGAGCCTTTTTTCAGGTTTGATAAAAATCAAGAAGTCAATTAATTTTTAATGTGTTTTGCCAGCTTTGTTTTAATCGGTGTTTCCCTCTCCGGGCTCTCAGGCTGCCAACAGATTGCCATTGGTTTAATGAAATCAATTTTGATTACGAGATGCTTTCAGATTGTGAAAGTCACTGAAGTTTTCCCCATGAACTTGAGGAGCTCAAGATGCCTCCACAGGACGTGTTCCTGTTGGGAATTGCTGTGGATGGGGAGGAAACAATCTTGGAGCAGTGGGATTTTAATGATTTCTGTCCCAGAGCTCAGGAGTTTGGGTATTTTCGTGTTTAATAATGTGAGAGAAAAAAATAATTCCTATCCTCTGTCATGTGGATTGCTCTGCCTGCAGTGTCGTGCTTCCAGCAGCTCTCTTGGAGCAGGACAGGATTTCTCCTCCCTCCCTTTTTGCTAGAAACCCAAATATTTACGGTGCAAATTGTGCCTTAAAGCTGCGATTTGGCTCGTGGCACTTTCACTTTTGAAACAATCTCTTGGCACGTGGTTGCTGTGTTTTGCTGCTGCCTGGTTTTTGCTGGTGGCTGCAGTTTTCCTGCAGCAGTTCTGGCACTGTGGGGATGTCCCCTGCTCGTGGCAGGATTCCTGTGAGCTGGATCTGGCACTTCTAAAATTTTGCTTCTTTTTCTCAGGATTCTTCAGCCCTGCCCCTCTTCGTCTGGGGTTTTGTGTGTTCCTCAGCACACAGGGATTGCCTGCACTGAGGTGAAATTCCACCTTTGCCCAGCCCCAGGAGGCTCTGGACACGTTGATCTGCTCAGAAATGAGCAGGATGGTGGTGGGAGATGATGCCTTTTTCTGGTCTTAGGAAATAAAGGCTCAGACAGGGTTAGAGGGTTGGGGGTCGTTTCCCTCGGTATTTTAATAGGATCCCATTCCATGGCTTCTGCCGTCCAGGTAGAACGCGCCGCTAAAGCCCCGTCCCCCCAGTCGAGTGTACAATTAAAGACTCTACTCATTAGCAGATCTACCAGGAGGGCCCAAGAAGGGGCTTGGGTGGGCTCACTTCTAGTTTACAGAATCTGTCCTGCTAGGAGACCTTGAGGGCTCATGAAAACAGGGTGCTTGGTCTCTAACTCTCCGTGGTTTCAGGGGTGTTTGGTCTCCCCACCCTATAAACACCATGAAACCAGGCTAAACTATCACCTAAAGCATCACAAGTGTGCATGCTGATACTTGTGAATGTAGGGAACAGTGTAAGAAATATTCAGGAGAAAAGCAGAAAAAAATCCCTCAGGCATCAGAGATCAGCCAGGCTTTGGGATCCATCCTGGAAATGTCCAAGGCCAGGCTGGACAGGGTTTGGAGCATCCTGGTGTAGTGGGAGGTGTCCCTGCCCATGGGATGAGATGGGCTTTAAGGTCCCTTCCATCCCAAACCATTCCAGGAAAGGCAATCCAGAGGTACCTGGCACTAATTTTTCTTGGCTCTCAAGGTTCAGGTCTCACTTTTCCCTCAGAGCACAGCACAGAAACTCTGACAGATCTGGGAAAAGGAACAAAACTCTCGTGTGCTCCTCCTGCTTTGAATCTCTGCCCTTGGAAGGAGACTTCCCAAACCTCATTTAAGGGCAGCAGCTGCTCTAATTATGCACAGAAAGTCTCACGCCTCTTGCTCCAATTTTTCACTGCAATGTTTGGTAAAATGTTGAGGTTTAAATGAATTCATCACCCTTTGGGCCCTCCTGCACCCCCTGCTCTGTGCCCCACACAGATTCCTCATCCCTGCTGGTCCTGTGGCCAGGCTTTTGTCCCCCATCCCACAACCCCTCAGGGAATTCTGTGTCCCAAGGAGCTGTACCCGTTCCAGCCCTCCTGGGATGGATTGTGTGCTTCAAAGCAGAGTTTGGAACTCCAGGTTGCTCCTCTTGCTGCTCAGGGTCACCAGCAGTGCCTCTGTCACCAGAGCCCCAGCCCAGCTGGCCAGACCAGTTCCTCTGGCTCAATCCCATCCCATGGAAGAGAAAGTCATCAACATTTAATGACCTTTTTTTCTTCATCAGCCTGTAGAGTTTCACTTCACCCAGGAGGTCATAAAACAACAAAGGCTACAGATAAGGCAATCCCGAAAGGACGTTTTCATCCTGACAGAAATGTCCATGCTGGATCTCCGGGCTGTTGTAAGTTGGGTGTAAAATCAGGAGTTGTTACAAGTTGCAGATTTTTTTCCTTTTTCCCTGTGTTTTATGTGCTTTTACTCCTGTTTTTTAGCTGGTGTTCAACACTTCAGCTGGTGGCTCTATTAAAGCAGTTTAAAGCTCGTGCCAAAAGTTGGTTTCATTTGAAAGCTGAATTGCTTTGAAAAAATGCAAATTTCATTGCAGTTTACAAGAGAAAAAAGGTTTGCAGGCAGCAGAATACTGACAAATACTCAGGGTAAGGGGGACTGGTGAGAATGTGCAGTTTAGTTTAAATAAGTGCTCATTTATGCCGTGAAGTTTGATGTTTATGTGGCAAATAGAGCTTGGGCCAGACCAGGCCTGATCCAGGAAGGATCAAGGGAAATATTTTGGTCACACTAAAAACCAAAAAGAACAGAAAGTCGTTGTTGAGAGCAGGCTTTGAGGTCAGGAGTGGTTTGCCATCAAATAATGAGGGTGGAGGAGAAATCCACCTCTTTCTACTCCTCTGGAAAAGCCATCCCAGAAAAGCAGCTGGTGGTGGACAGGGGGAAGGAAGGATGGGCAGAGTGGACAAGAGGAAGGAGGAAGGAGGGATGAGCAGAGTGGACAAAGGGAAGGAGGAGGGAGGGATGAGCAGAGTGGACAGAGGGAAGGAAGAGGGAGGGATGAGTAGAGTGGACATAGGGAAGGAGGAGGGAGGGATGAGCAGAGTGGACAAGAGGAGGGAGGCAGGAGCATCATTCCTTGGGTTGTGGCCGTCACCAAGCCCCGAGAGCAGCGTGGCAGCACAAAGGACCATCCTGCTGCTCCTACAAATTGCCTGTGGTGCTGAAACATGGCCTGCTCTCATCATCTGTGACCCTGTGTGCTCCCCAGCTGTGGCAGCAGCTGCCACCTCCAGCCACACAATCACAGGACGTGTCACCACTGCTGAGCCACATCGCAATTGGCCACGGCTCCTCGTGTGGGCAAACCTCAAAGCTGCCCTGGAGAAATGAGTGCTTATTTGCATTTACTTTCAGCACCAAAATGTTCTCCCTTGCAAATTTGTTCCTTGTTTTAAGTGTTGATAAAGCCTTTTTTGGTTTTTTTTTCCTCCAAATCCCCTTCAGGGGTAAACATTTGATTTTATTAAGTTCTGGTATAATAGCTGAAGCTGTCATACAGCACTGCTTTCAATCAATATGCTTTTTAATGTAATAAATCGCTTTATATTTTCATTCTCTTCCTGATAAAAAGCTGCTGGAGGGTGTGAAACATTTCTCCTGAGTGAAAGTGTGTGGCCCATAGTACAGCTCTGTGCTGTGCCACTTCTTTAAACTTGAATGTGATTTATTTCCAGGGAATCTATGCATGGACTCCTTTTTCCCTGGAATGCTCCCTCCAAACAAACACTGAGCTATTGAAATCTCTGATTGTGGTTGGCGTGAAATAAAATCTCTGTGTGCTTCAGGAATGAAGTGTGGGGGTAGAAGGAAACATGCTTGTCTCCTTAGTGTTCTTGATGTTTATACCCCTGAGCTTTCATCTGCTTTCCTGGGCTTTTTATATTCTTCTAGCTTTATTTTTTATTACTCGAGTGGTTTAGGAGATGTCTGGGACATGATGTGGGATGTAGAAGGTGCTTTTCATGTTGGGGTTTTTTTAACGTGGCATATTTGTGATGTGGTTCTTGTGATTTATTTATGCTGGGAAGGAGGGAAGTTGGGCAAGAGGCTGCATAATCCCACCAAACAAAAGTAGTTTTTCATTGGATATTTATTCCTGTTCATCTGAAGTTTGGCTCTTTATTGGTGTGGGAGAAAAGGGGAATCACAGCTGAAGTTTGGCCATTTATTTATTTTTTATTTACTTATTTATTAATCTATAATATAGTTGTTATATTTATTGTATTTATTTACAATAAATATAAATATAAAAGACACTATTTTTAGAAAATATAAACATATATTATATATAATATAAAAATAAAATTATTTATTTATTTATCACAGAGCAGGATGGATCCTGGTTTTCCCTCAGTGCAGGATAAATCCAGGTTTTCCCCAGTTCAGAATAAATCCAGGTTTTCCCCAGTTCAGGATAAATCCAGGTTTTCCCCAGTTCAGGATAAATCCAGGTCTTTCCCTCAGTTCAGGATAAATCCAGGTTTTCCCCAGTTCAGGATAAATCCAGGTTTTCCCCCCAGTTCAGGATAAATCCTGCTTTTCCCCAGTTCAGGATAAATCCTAGTTTTCCCCTGTTCAGGATAAATCCAGGTTTTCCCCAGTTCAGGATAAATCCAGGTCTTTCCCCCAGTTCAGGATAAATCCAGGTTTTCTCTCATTTCAGGATAAATCCAGGTTTTCCCTAGTTCAGGATAAATCCAGGTTTTCCCCCAGTTCAGGATAAATCCAGGTATTCTCTCATTTCAGGATAAATCCAGGTTTTCCCCAGGTCAGGATTAATCCAGGTCTTTCCCCCAGGTCAGGATAAATCCAGGTTTTCCCCAGTTCAGGATAGATCCTGCTTTTCCCCCAGTTCATTCCAAGGGCAGCACAAGCCCCAGGGTGGTTTTGGCCTCGCTCCTTTGTGGCTCTCCCAAAATCACTTCCATTGTTGTAACTCAGGGTGCTCCGGGCTCCAAACTTTGCCCTCTTTGTTTCTGCCCACATCCCTGCGTTTTTGGCACCAATTCCCTATTTTCTGGCACCAATTCCATCCCCTATTTCTCAGGATAAAGTGTGGGATCACTGCCTGTCACCACAACAGAGCAGAGCCCCAGGCAGCCCTCCATAAATATTAATATCATTAAATATTAATGTTATTTCTTCATCTAAATGCCTCAATTTACAGAGAATTTGGGGTGACACTCCCTCGTTTTGCCAAGTCTTTGATGCTCTCATATAAAAACCATCCCTGAAGTGTGATTTTTTTTTTGGGAAGTGAAGCGCTGCCGGAATTCTCAGCGGAACCACGAAAGATTTGCAATCCTTGGCAATTAGGAAATTGTTCCCGAGGTTAATGGGGATATTATTTTTAACTTGGAGGGCACGAGCAATCTCCTGCCTCCAGGATGGAATTATTTCAATCAGTGCTTGAAATAAGCACTTTCTGTGGTGGTATAAATTGACAAATATTTAAGTCATCAGCCTGAATTCTTCTTTAGCTCTTCTGCACCCTGATCTATTGCTTCACATTATTTTTATTGTGCACTGAAGCACAGTGCTATTTACTACCAATTTTTAGTTGTGTGAGGTTGGGGTTGTTTTTTTTTCTCTGGTTTTTTTCTTATTTGTGGATACCATTGCTGTAAATAAAAGCAGAATGAAAAGCTAAATAAGAAGGCAAATAATGTGATGAGGTCAGGAAGCTTCTCCTCAGACTGCAGCTGGAATTGGGGACAGACAGGAATTGGAGGTAATTCTGCCTGCCCAAGGTAACCACATCTTCACAGACAATGATGGCAAAATACTCAATTATTTTTTTAAAAACACACATTTCTCCTGCTTTTAGGAGAACCTCCTGGCAGGAGCTGGTTACCACTTCAATAACTCTATTTATCTTCAACTTTCAGAGGAAGATTTGTGCTGTTTACATCTATTATTTTAATTAATTATCCTATTACGGTGATAGAGTTTATTCTCAGGCTTTGAGAAATAAATTTTGACAAGAATTGGAGGTAATTCTGCCTGCCCAAGGTAACCACATCTTCACAGACAATGATGGCAAAATACTCAATTATTTTTTTAAAAACACACATTTCTCCTGCTTTTAGGAGAACCTCCTGGCAGGAGCTGGTTACCACTTCAATAACTCTATTTATCTTCAACTTTCAGAGGAAGATTTGTGCTGTTTACATCTATTATTTTAATTAATTATCCTATTACGGTGATAGAGTTTATTCTCAGGCTTTGAGAAATAAATTTTGACAAGAATTGGAGGTAATTCTGCCTGCCCAAGGTTACCACATCTTCACAGACAATGATGGCAAAATAGTCAATTATTTTTTTAAAAACACACATTTCTCCTGCTTTTGGGACAACCTCCTGGGAGGAGCTGGTTACCACTTCAACAACTCTGTTTTTCTTCAACTTTCAGAGGCAAATTCGTGCTGTTTACATCTGTTATTTTAATTAATTATTCTATTAGGGCGACACTTTTCAGTGTCCTGAGTGTGTGACACACATCCCAGTGATGGGCACAAATAACCCCGCCCTTGCACAGGAGAAAAAGTTCTTTGAGGGCCATAAAATCCACTTGGGATTCTTAAATGTGCATGAAATTAAATGGATGTTTCTCCCAAGGCAGGGTTTTCATACAGAGAGAAATAAATGTTTCCAAGACATGATCCTCACCTTGGAGAAAACCTGCACCAGGGATGCTTGGATGGTAGTAACAAAAAGTGAATATTTCTGAATTTTTGAGTAAAAACATCTGAATTCTTTAGGAAAACTTCAATACATGGATTGTATTCAATACATGGATTTTGGTGGCTCTTTTAGAGGAGTGTGTTGTATTTCCTTTAAAAAATAATTTAAAAACCAGTGATGGGAGAGCATTGCAGCACAGGAAAAATGTAAAATCCCTGAGAGCAGCGAGTGACACCAGCTCAGGTTATTCCAGGCTTTGAGAAATAAATTTTCCTAATAGTTTTATTTTAAAATAATTTTTTTTTTTCAAAAGGCAGCTTATTTGTGTTTTTGTGTTGTCTCCCAGCTGCTGGCAGTAGCTGCACACTGGGTCAGGCTGCAGCTCTGCATGTGATGAGCCGAAAAACACTCCAAGTAAATGTAGGGAATCTCTTGGGATCTATTGGAGCACTCCAGGCTTTTAAGCTGCCTGAGTTGGAGTTTGTGTATTCCAAAGTGCCCGTGTAAACATTCACTTGAGAGAGCTGAACTCCAGACAGCCTCGGATGCCATGGCACAAGAGCCAAGGGGAGCGTTTCCAGCTGCAGATTGGGATGAGTTGTCTCAAATGCAGCTTTTAAAAGCTTTTTTGGCTTGGTGGTGTCCATCTTATGAAGGGAAAACCTGCCAGGGAGTGAAGATGAATAATAGGAGAGGCTGTAACCTCAAACCTATTCTAGAAAAGAGATATTTTTACTGGAATGTGTCGTTGCTGAGCTTCCCAGCACCTCCAATTGACAGCAAAGCTGAACACAATTCCAGGGGCAAACACCATTCAGTTGAGATCTGGGGTTTTTTTAATACACAAATTGAAAACTTGGTGTTTTTTCTGACCTCACTGATTGAAAGTCTCTCCAAAGTGGGTCACAAAAACATGTTTTAGCTCTGTGAACAGGTGTTTCCAGCTCATTTTACAGGCTCCAGTTTCTGCTCGTGTCTCTTGGCTGCCCTCGTACGAGTCAGGAACACAACTGAAAATAGAATTTTGTAGCCCCCCTCTTGTTTTCTCCTAGGTGCAACTGCTCCTTTTTTTTTTTGTCAGACACTCCTCGTGTGCCTTCTGTTCTTTAATGTGACACCAGCACCTTCCTGCTGGGCTCTGCAGGCCCCGGGTTCTTTGTTTAATGAGATTATTAAGAAATTAATGGCACCTAAGACCCGGCAGCACCAGTTCTTATTCCAGATCGTGGATTTAGGAGGGGTTTTCACACCAAAATGACTTTGTGAGAAGCCCTGGTTTGAAACTGAGCCAAACCCTGAGCTGTTGGTCGTGTTTTAAGTGCATTTTGGTGTGAAACAGAATTTTCAGGGGTGCCAGGTGTTATTTTAAATTGTTCCAAGTGAAAAATTGCATTGGCACGTGAGAGGCTGCATGGGGTGGGACCCCCAAACCCTCCCCTCACTGATCCTTTCCTGGTGCAAACCACAGCCTGATTGCCAAATATTTGCAGTGGCTGTTGCAAACACGAGCCTTGCCAATCATTTTTGTATTGTTGGATTTGTTAATTCCATCTGGAATTCGTCCCATCTCAAGTTACAAATTCTTTTCAGAGGAATAATTTTAATTTTCAGTTCGATTTTTGAAACATGGATGTAATCATTCTCATTTCATTCTCATTTTATTCTCATTTCATACTCCTTTTGTACTTGTTTTATACTAATTTCATACTCATTTCATACTCATTTTATTGTCATTGTGGTGGTTTCAGGACACCTAAAAATGAATTAACCCCCAGAACTCCCAGCCCTTCTCTCTGAGAGCATCATCCCTGTGCTCACCTGTTCCTTGGGAAAAGGACTCAGTGTTCCCTTTCCTTTCAGGCAAGATTTGAAATCTTGCAATAACCTTGAAATAATTTGGCCTCCCTGGAGCAGCACAAAGGAGAATTCCTGCCAGAAGTGGAAGTGTTGCCTTCAGCTGCAGGGCTGCTGGTGCTGCAGGTTGGGTTCCTGGGGCTGAACGTTTTTGTTTTGTTTTTTTTTCTCGCTCATTTTCTGCTGTTGAGACTTAAAAACCCACCCTGGAAAAACTGAAAAACTCCTGGAAGCTTTGGATCCAGGAGCTCAAGCTCCTCCGAGGATTGGGATGTGGGCATGGGCAGTGTGCTCAGATTTAAAAGAAGGGAAAAAAGTTCAATGAGGGAACGGAGCAGGGTTTATTCCTCTCGTGAAAACGCCCTGGAAGATTGAGTTAAGTGTTTTTTTTTGGTTTTCACTTTCCAAGTTACCTTAATAAAACATTTAAAGCCTCCTGATCTGTCTTGAATTAAAGTTGTGCATTGCAAGAAATCTGCTCTCAGCAGCGAGGGGCGTTTCAAGGTGACCAGGGATGAGTTGGGAACAATAAAAAAGAAATTACATTAATTACATTGCCAGTGAGGTTGCCTGGGTTTTATCCTGCCTCTGTAGAGGCAGGAAATCAAATGAAGAAAGCTGAGCAGGATTTTGTTACTGCCTAAAGCTTGGACCACAGGAAAGAACCCACAGGCAGTATTTTTGTGCAGCAAGAATTGGGTGACATGTTAGGGGAAAAAAGAGAGATAATGAGTGGTCAAAAGCAGCAAAAATGTAAATATTTTGTGGGGAGAAGTAATTAGTGGCAGGAATGAGCTCACAGCCAGCCCTGAGCTGCCAGAGGATTTCGATTCCCCTATAAACAGTTTGAAAACCCATCAGCGGTGCCTTTTCTACCACACTCATTAAGCTGTTCCAGCCAGGAGTGGCAGCATTGAAATGTCAGGGTTCAAGAGCCTGCCAGGAGCGGGTGTTCAGAGGAGGGAGATGCATCCAAACACTCCAGCAAAGCTTTTTGTTTGCTCTCGTGTCCCTGCAGGTGTCCTGGAGCGCAGCTCCCATCCCTGCTCCCTGGGAGTTTGTGGGAGCAGCAGTTTTGCAGCTGTTAAATTGGAATTATCAGAGTTCCCTGCACTTCAGCTCGGGGTACAAGGCCAGTGTTGAGTTCACTCTCTCAGGGGTGATCATTTTCAGTATCTGGGGCTGTTTGAACCCCTTGGAGTAAGTAAATATTTTAATTAGTTCTTATTTGCATCAAGCTGGTAAGAGCAGAGCTGTTTTAAATTGCTGGATTCCAAAGGGACCCAAGTCAGGCTGGATTTGAGTGCCAGGTGCGTTCCTTGGGTACCTGGCAGGGATGCACCTGAACGTGGAGTTTCCTCATCACTTCCTTCCCCTTTGATTTACAGTGTTTATGGCATTATGGGACTGCACAAAAAGAGCTTGACTTCTTAATTTATCAACAAAAATAAACTGCAGATCTCAGCAGTCCAAAGGGAGGTTTGAGGGGAAATAAAAAATAGCAGTGAAACAAATAAAGCCTTTTCCTTTCATTCATTTGTTAATTGATGCATTTTGGTGAAGATAAGAATACCTGGGTTCAATTCTGCTCTGTGTGAGAGATTTTAGTACTAATTACTCATTCTGTGGGTATTAGGTTTTCTTATTTTATATACAGGATTTCAAATCCTTCTGTCATGTCTCAAAAACTGAATTCCAAGCGGAATTTACCAATCTGCATTGAGGTGGTTTGAAGGGAACGGGGAAGGTTGCAAAGCCCAATCTCTGGATTTCATCAGAGTCAGGGATGCCTTTTTTCTGGACAAGAAATTTGCATAGAAATTCACTTCATGAACCGAGCGTGGGGAGAAGCATTTGTGGGTCACGGTGTGGATGTGAACAAAATTCTCCTGTTCTATTGTAAAAGAAGATCGGGTTTTTTTTACCCTGAAAATATATTTAATACAGATTTATTAACAGCTGAGAGGGGTCATCTCTAAAATAAAAACAGTTTTTACGTCTGGATTGTTAAAGAAATAACCTGGGCTAGTGGAAGGTGGGAATGAGAAGATCTTTAAGAACCTTCCTAACCCGAACTGTTGTGGGATCAGTGATTTTTTAAAATTGATTTGTTTTTTAAATTGTTTTTAGGTGTCCAGATTGACTGTAGGAGATGCTTATCCTCCAATCCTTGCTGTGCCACGGCAGCTGGAGGTGGGAGACCTCACTGGAGTAACTTTGTGCTCCCGTTTTGTAAAGGTCACTTCAAACTTGCCCTAAAAGTGAAATTCATCCATTTTTAAAGTTGCCCATACAGGGGGAAAAAAGTGTAGATTTATCTTGGCTGAATAATTGATGGCTCCCTGGATGTAATCCTGATGCACTGCAGCTTTTCCCACTGCAGCTCCGGGCTCTCCAGGCTGCTGGAGTTGCAGGGCATTGATCTGGATGAAACGGAAACACAACCTGCAGACCAAAAAAAAAAACAAGATTTAGCCAGGATATGAGGAGAGCTGAAAAAGGGCAAAAAGAGGCTGAGGCTGCAGCTGGACCCAGCTCATTGCTGATTTTTTTGGGATGTGCAGCACTGTTGCTTGTCCTCTCCTGGGTCTCCCAGCTGGTGTTTTCAGCCCTGGCTTGGCTGACAGAGGATGAGTGGAATGACAACAATTTCTGATGTCAGGGAACGCCTTGGAGCCCGTTCAGGGGCTGTGGAACTCGTGGGTCCCAGCAAAACAAAACCACGGGGAAAACACGAGGGAAAGCCCAGCTAGCAAAGGTTGGTGCCTTATGGAAGGAAAGGTGGAGATTTCTGCAGCAAAAATTAAAAATACTCCAAGGAAACAGCTCCCAAGAGCAAGAGATGCCACTGAAAATTTGCCATTGGAAGGTGCTCATGCACAGAATTTATCAGAGCCAAATGGAATCAAAACCACATTGGAGATGAAAAATCTGTGAGCATTATTGGTGGTTAGCTCTGTTGGGCAAGGGGGTCTGGAAGAATTGTTGTTTTAAATTGTTCCAAGTGAAAAATTGGATTGGCACGTGAGAGGCTGCATGGGGTGGGACCCCCAAACCCTCCCCTCACTGATCCTTTCCTGGTGCAAACCACAGCCTGATTGCCAAATATTTGCAGTGGCTGTTGCAAACACGAGCCTTGCCAATCATTTTTGCATTGTTGGATTTGTTAATTCCATCTGGAATTCATCCCATCTCAAGTTACGAATTCTCTTCAGAGGAAAAATTTTAATTTTCAGTTCGATTTTTGAAACATGGATGTAATCATTCTCATTTCATTCTCATTTCATTCTCATTTCATACTCACTTTATTGTCATACTCTGATTATTGATCTTTCTCAATCCCAATAAATAACTGGGTTTTCTTGAGTGTTGTTTTGAGGTGCTGCCCATCCTGTGGCAAATATTGATTGCAGAGCTCAGTGCACCTTTCCTTTTTAAAAAGTTACATTTGAAAAACCTTCAATTCTTTCCTTATTGAAGGAAGGTAGAAAAGAGGAAATTCTGCTGAGGTACAAAGGCTGTTAATCTCTAATAACTGCAGCTTTTCAGTCTCAATTTGATTCTTATTTCCTGTACCAAAACCATGTTGTTATTATTATTATTATTATTATTATTATTATTATTATTATTATTAGTTTCTGAACCACTCTAGAAATCATACAGATGAAACTTTTTCTTTATTTTTTAATTTTCAAATTTTCAATTTAAATTTTGATATGTTAATTTTTAATTTTTAATTTCATTTTTCTTTAATCAACTGAGCAGCTGTGTTGCAGGAAAACATTTTATTCCAAGGCACATGGAAATCCACTTTTTGGGAATGACCATCACAGCTAGGATGCAAACTGGAGGAACTTCCTATCAAAGCAAGCCTGCAAATTAATCTTATTTATTTTTATAGAAACAAAAACAAGCTGAAACCAAACCCTTCTGTAATTTGAGAATATTTTGACTGGACAAGAAGATTCCTTCAGCCCTCAGCAGTCCAATATAAATAAAATACCAGAATTGCTGTTCCAGGAGGTGTCTGCAGCAGGATCTCTTTGGGATGAGCTCTTGCCCCTTGTTTTTCCTGGCAGAATTGATTGGATTTAATTCCCCATCTTCTTTTTTATTTCTCCTCCATTAAAACCTGCAGGGTTGTGTGCAGCCCTCGTGCTCTGATGGCAACAGGGAGAAAATTCCCATATTTTGGGAACACCTCCAGTGTCCTGAGTGTGTGACACACATCCCAGTGATGGGCACAAATAACCCCACCCTTGCACAGGAGAAAATGTTCTTTGAGGGCCATAAAATCCACTTGGGATTCTTAAATGTGCATGAAATTAAATGGATGTTTCTCCTAAGGCAGGGTTTTTATACATAGAAATAAATGATTTCCAAGACCTGGTCCTCACCTTGGAGAAAACCTGCACCAGGGATGCTTGGATGGTAGTAACAAAAAGTGAATATTTCTGAAATTTTGAGT
>JAVTVJ010003466.1:0-38470 GCA_034509425.1 Eopsaltria australis
GGGGAAGGGGGTCCCACCTGGCAGGGAAAGGGGTCCCACCTCCATCTGGCAGGGAAAGGGGTCCCACCTCCATCTGGCAGGGAAAGGGGTCCCACCTGGCAGGGAAAGGGGTCCCACCTCCACCTGGCAGGGAAAGGGGTCCCACCTGGCAGGGAAAGGGGTCTCACCTGGCAGGGAAAGGGGTCTCACCTGGCAGGGAAAGGGGTCCCACCTCCACCTGGCAGGGAAAGGGGTCCCACCTGGCAGGGAAAGGGGTCTCACCTGGCAGGGAAAGGGGTCCCACCTGTCAAGGGAAGGGGTCCCACCTGGCAGGGAAAGGGGTCTCACCTGTCAAGGAAAGGGGTCTCACCTGGCAGGGAAAGGGGTCTCACCTGGCAAGGAAAGGGGTCTCACCTGGCAGGGAAAGGGGTCCCACCTCCACCTGGCAGGGAAAGGGGTCTCACCTGGCAGGGAAAGGGGTCTCACCTGTCAAGGGAAGGGGTCTCACCTGGCAGTAGGGCGGCAGCCCCGGGTCGCAGAGCGCTGCCTGCAGCAGCCTCACCAGCAGGTCCTGCAGCTGCCCCGCGCCGGGGGCCACCCCCAGCAGCCCCTCCTGCAGCGCGCCCAGCGTGGGCACGTCCCGCGCCGGCTCCAGCCCCAGCACCCTCCCGTAGCTCTGCAGGAACTCCACCACCGTCAGGCAGTCCGAGAAGGCGCGGCTGGGCAGGACGAGCCCCGGGATGCGGGAGAAGGCTGGAAGGGGCTGTGGAGAAGAGAAGGGGGGGGGGGGGGGTCAGGGCCAGCTGGCAGCTCCCCGAGGGGATTTTTCCGGATTTTTCCAGCGCTGCCCACCTGGTGGTCCCCCAGGCACATGTCCTCCGTGGGCTTCTTCATCTCCTCCAGGATGAGCTGCTGCCGCTGCCGCTCCTCCAGGCGCCGCTGGGCCAGCAGCCCCTTGTCCACCTTCCGAGCCCCCTTGCCCTTCTTCTCCTTGGGCCTGGCCTTGTCCTTGCCCTTCTCTGGCTTCCCCTTCTTCTCCTTGGCCTGGATGCGTGGCGGGAAAAGAGGGAAGGGGGAAAATCCGGCTTCATTTTTCATCTCCTCCCTCTCCGCGCCCTCCTCGCGCCCACGGACTCACCTTGGATTTCTTCTTGGCCTCCTTGGCCCTGGGGGCTTTGGCCTCCTGCTTCTGCTTGTTCTTGGCCTGAGGGGAGGACAAGACCCGCTCAGGGACCCCCTGCACCAGGGAAACCCCCACCCCACGCCCAGGCGGCCCCCGAGCCCCGCACCTTCCGCCTCATTTTCTTCTTGATCTTGCTCATTTTCAACTTGTCCTCATCGCTGAGTACCTCTGGGGGGGCACAGAGGGAGAGTGGAGATGAACCAGGTGCTGGGACCCCCCCCCCGGGGCTCCCCCAAACCGGGGCTGGGCAAGGGCTACCTTGTGCTTCCAGCCTCTTGAGCAGCCTGGCGTCCGTCTTGCTCAGCAAATCCACCATCCTGACCTTGGGCGGGCGGCCCCGGCCCCGTTTGGTGGCCGGGGGCTCCTTGGCCTTGACCTTCTCGGCGTTCCGGGGCCGGCCACGCTTGCCCGTGATGGCCTGGATGCGCCCGGGGATCTCCTCGGGGCTCAGCTTCACCCACTGCACGCCCTGTGGGGCACGGATCGGGGTCACCCCACGGCACAGCGAGGGGATGGGGGGGGACAGGGGGGGCTCAGCCGCCCCCCACACCCACCTCGGGCGTGTCCCGCTCCTCGTAGAAATCCCCCACGGGCATGCGGGGGCTGAAGCTGAAGTGCTCACGCCGGACGTCCTGCACCATGTTCCTGCTCAGGTACTGGGGATGAGGAGGAGGAGGAAGGCTCTGAGCGGGGCTCAGCGCTCCGGGCTCGCCGCAGCCTCCATCAGCTGCAGCCGGGGGCTCTGGGGGGGCTGTGGTGGATCAGGACCCATCCCCCCCTCCCCGGGCCACCCCCCACCCCGCTGTCCCCAGGTACCTTGATCACCTCCGGGAACTGCTTCATCCTCTTGCCGCACGGGCCGTAGTACCAGGTCTCACCCTGCCAGCGATGGTTCCCCTTCTTGATCCGAACCTCCCGCTTCCACCTGGGCACGGCAGCGTCAGCCCGGGGCCGTGGGGCAGGATGGGGAGGGGGCGGGATGGGGACAGGATGGGGAGGGGATGGGGAGGGGACAGGGGCAGGATGGGGCGGGTACGGGGCTGTGGGGCAGCACGGCCCGAGGGCGATAAGATGAGGGGATGGTGTCGGGGACAGGACACTGGGAGGGGTTGGGGATGGGGGCAGCATGGGAAGGGGTGGGGACAGGGACAGGACGGGAAGGGGTGGGGACAGGGACAGAACGGGAAGGGGATGGGGACAGGGACAGGATGGGAAGGGGTGGGGACAGGGGCGGGATGCGAAGGGGACAGGGACAGCAGGGCAGGAGGGGGATGGCTGCAGGAGCAGGATGGTGGGAAGGGGACAGTGGTTTTTGAGGCAGGATGGGGAGGGGACAGTGGGAAGGGACCAGAGCTGTGGGTCAGGACGGCGGGAGGGGGACAGCGACAGGGACAGGACGGTGGAAAGGGTCGGGGGACATCCCACGTACCCGTGCTGCAGCGGGAAGCGCACCTCGTCCTGCGTGGCGATGCGCCGCCGAGGGACATCACCTGCGGGGAGGGGACAGATGGCACCGTGGGCTGGCGGGCAGGGGACACCGGGGGGTCACCGCGGGGGCGGCGAGGGCCCGGCCATACCTGCCCCCGAGGCGCTCAGCGGGGCGGTCTCCTCGCTCTCTCCCTCTCCTTCTGGCGCGGCCGAAATCTCCGGGCAGCTGTCGGCAGCCTCTTCCTCCTCCTCCTCCTCCTCTTCTTCTTCCTCCTCCTCCTCCTCCTCCGCAGACGGCCCCGGAGACTCCGGCTCCAGCGGAGGGTCGAGCTCCAGGGACCCCGACTCCGCCAGCCCCGCGTGGTCGCCGCTGCTCAGCTCGGCGTTGTCGCCTGAGGAGCCAAGGTCAGGGACGTCACCGGACACGTCACGGGGCCGCTGTCCCCTCCCTGCGCTGCCCGGGGCCCTCGCTGGTGACACAGAGACCCGCGTGGCACGCCGTGCATCCCTCGCGGGGTGACACCGGGCGCTGCCGGGGCCGCACGTACCGGGCAGGGCGGGCGGCGAGCCGGGGCCATCGAGCAGCGGGGCGGGCGCGGGGCTGGCGGGCAGCAGGCTGAAGGGGCCGCCGTGCAGCGGGGGGCTGCCGCCCAGGTCGGGGGGCTCCTCCAGGGACGACTTGTCGCTCACCAGCTGCGAGTCGTCCATCGCGTACAGGTCGCCGGTGCCGGGGTCTGGGGAAGGGGGTGAGCGCCGGGGTTGGGGGCACACGGAGCCACATCTCCTCTCCCGGGGTGGAGTGGCCAAAAAGGCTCCGGCAGCAGAGGGGTTAAAGGGGTTTGGGCTCCCCCCATATTCCCCCCCCCCCCCCAGCCCCGCCTCCTCCTCTGGGAAGCGGAGGAGCCCAAAATGGCCGTGGCGATGTTCAGCAGCGCGGAAGTTCAGGCGCTGAGTAAGAGCCTCGTCACGGAGCTGGGAAGGACGGGAAGGAAGGCAGGGAAAGGCCGGCAGCGCGGCGGGGACGCGGGCCCGCCCCTGCCCCGGAGAACGCCGCGGCCACCGCCTCCTCCACCGCCTCCTCCATCACCTCCTCCATCACCTCCTCTATGGCCACATCTCCGCACCGGGACACGGAGGGACCCGGGCACCGCGGCCAGGGAATGGTTGTGCCCCCCAGCACCTCCCCGACACCCCTGGTACCTCTGGCCAGGGACTCGAAGGGCTCCAGGGGGTCCTCGCTGAGCATGTGCGTGTCCTCCAGCCGCGGGGCGATGGGCGACGCGTCCCCCAGGCACCCGCTGTCCCTGGGGGCCAGGACGGGCCCCTCTGGCCCCGCGCCAGCAGCAGCAGCAGCAGCAGCAGCTCCGTTGTAGCTGCAGATCTTCAGGTCTGAAGGGAACAATCGACGGAAAATGGACCCTGAGATGTGACGGTGACAGAGCCGGGGGATCCCCAGTGCCGCTCCCCACGCTGCGACACCCAGCCCTCCATGGCAGCCTGGTTTGATGAGATCCCAGCGCCTACTCCGAGCTGTGACCGGCCAAACCCCATCCAGGACCCTGGGCAGGCGGGTCAGAGCGGCCGGGATTCCCCACAGAACGCGACGCCCAACCCGACCGGGAGCCAGCGCCCGCCTGCCAGGGCCCCAGCACCGCAGCCCAGAGCTCTCCTACCTGGCTGTGCCTCCTCCAGCTCCTGGCTGCCCACCAGCCCGCCCCCGTTCTCTGCGATGCTGGTGGGCATTTCTTTGGCTGCGCCGTCAGCGTCTCCCTGGCCGGGCTCCGGCCCGTCCGGAGCCAGCGGGAAGGGCTGCGTGTCCGAGCTCAGAATGGGCGAGGGCTGCCCCGCCGCGTAGAAGCCGTCGGGCCCGTTCTGCATCAGCTCGAAGCTCTGCTCGTGGAAGGAGTCGTAGAGCTCCTGCGAGTCGAAGTTCAGCCCCATGGGCCCGGCGGTGCCGTTGCCCCAGAACTCCTGCCCGGCCGGCCGCAGGTTGGTGCCGTGGCCCGGCGACGCCGGCCGGGACCCTCCGGCCACGCCGTTGAGGGGGAACTGTCCGAGGGCGGGCGGGCCCCCGTCCTTGAGGCCGCCGGCGGGCGCGAAGGGCGCGTAGTCCCACAGGCAGTCGTAGGCGCGGAGGGGCTGGGGGGCCCCGGCGGGCGCCGAGCCGGGCGAGAAGGTCCCTGAAGTACCGGGGTGTGATACAGTAGAGAAGCCATTGACATTCATGCCCCCGTTCAGACCTGCGAGGGAGCGCAGCACGGCGGGGTCAGCGCCGCGGGGTCTCTCCAGCGGCCGTGAGGATGGATCGGTGACCAGGGCGGGACAAAAGCCAAAGCCCTGCTCGTGCCCCCCCCCCCTTCCGTGCCTGGATAAAGCTGGCGAGGGAGCGGGGGGAGTCGCACGGTGCCCGTTTGCCAAACCGGCTCTGCCACGGGCTCTGCCGGCACCGGGCCGAGCGCCGCAGGACGCCGGGGATTAGCCGAGCGCTTGGCAGGGCTGTGCCGGATCAGCTGAGCGGCCAAATCCACGCGCGGCCCCTGCGCTGCCACCGCCGCTTTTCTAGGCCAGGGCGGCCGTGGGGACGCGCAGACCCCGGCCCTGGCCCCACGCACCAGAGCTGCTGCCGGCCACAGCCCCTCTGTCCTGTGTCCCCTCTGTCCCTGCAGGCCCTCCATCCCTGTGTCCCCTCCATCCCTGTGTCCCCTCTGGCCCTGCAGCCCCTCCATCCCTGTGTCCCCTCTGTCCTGTGTCCCCTCTGGCCCTGCAGCCCCTCCATCCCTGTGTCCCCTCTGGCCCTGTGTCCCCTCCATCCCTGTGTCCCCTCATCCCTGTGTCCCCTCTGTCCCTGTGTCCCCTCTGGCCCTGCAGCCCTTCCATCCCTGTGTCCCCTCTGGCCCTGCAGCCCCTCCATCCCTGTGTCCCCTTTGGCCTGTGTCCCCTCTGGCCCTGCAGCCCTTCCATCCCTGTGTCCCCTCCATCCCTGTGTCCCCTCTGTCCCTGTGTCCCCTCTGGCCCTGCAGCCCCTCCATCCCTGCAGGCCCTCTGTCCTTGCAGCCTGTCCATCCCTGCAGCCCCTCCATTCCTGCGCCCCTGTCCATCCCTGTGTCCCCATGGTCACTCCATCCCTGTGTCCCCTCTGTCCTTGCAGCCTGTCCATCCCTGTGTCCCCATGGTCACTCCATCCCTGCAGGCCCTCTGTCCTTGCAGCCTGTCCATCCCTGTGTCCCCATGGTCACTCCATCCCTGCAGGCCCTCTGTCCTTGCAGCCTGTCCATCCCTGTGTCCCCTACGGCCACCCCATCCCTGCAGCCCGTCCCTCCCTGTCCCCGTGGGGTCACTTACTTTTCCCTTGCGGGGGGAAGCCGAGCGGGGAGCTGTGGGTGAAGGGGGAGTCCCCTGAGGCAGGCGTGGGTTTCGGTCCTGAGGCAGCAGCGGGTGCAGAGGAAAGGCCAGTGAAGTTAAAATGGTTGTTTGTTTCCATTTCTGCACAAAGGAGAAGATGGGGTCAGTCACTGGCGTGGACTGGGGCTGCCAGCGTGGTGACCCACCCACCTCTGACCCGCCACTCCCTGTCCCTGCGGTCCCCAGCGCAGGGCTCGAGGGCTGGGGAGGGTGACAGGTGACAGTGAAACCCCCCCGGGACCGAGATGCCACCTGTGCTGCGCTCTGGCCCAGGCCCAGCCACCCCAGCTGGAGGAGTTGCCACCTGCTTGAGCACAGCCTGTCACCGGTGTCCCCAGGGACGGCCATCGCCAAGGTGTGACCACCATGTGCCACCATCCCACCCATGGACCCCCCCAGAGCAGCTCTGTGACCCCATGGGGACCCAGCAGAAGCCAACGCTCCTGGCACAGGAATGACCCTGTGGTGACACTGTCCCTGCCATCCCCCCCAAGGTGGAGGGGACCCCAAACCCCAGGCACAGCTCCAGGCTCTGAGGCTGGGAGCAAGCAGGAGCTGGAGCCCCAGCGCTGGAGCTCAGGCAGGAGCCTGGGGTTCATCCCCCAGGAAGCCCAAACGCCCCCTCAAACCCGAGGCCACCAGGAGGGCTCCTGGTGGGTCCAGCCCTGGGATGGGACCCTGGGGGTCCTGGCACGGGGGAGCTGAGACCCTGCAAGCCCAGCAGATGAGGTAGGAGCCCCAGTGCTGGTGGGGACCCACAGGGACGCCCCTCGGAGCTGCCACCGCCGGCAACTCCTGGTTGTGGCACGCTTGCCAAACCCGGCCAAGGCGGCACCGAGCTCTCCGGAAGGGCCAAGGCTGCCGCACTCCGCACTTCAGCGGCGGCTGCTGGCACGGCCCGTGTCGAAACCCGGATTTCATCACACCCTCGCCCGCCTCAGCTGGTGCCCTGGCAGGGGCCGGAGGGGCCACCGAGCCTGGCCACGGCCACCGGTGATTCATCCACCGGAGAAACCCGTATGGGCGGTGACGCGGCTGCCGCACGCGCGTGGCTCCCGGACATCCCGGGATGGACCCGCAGCCACCTCCCCACCCCCAGCCATGCCCCGGCCTCTGGCCTGACCCAGCTGGGACCCCCGGGCGTGGGGACACCGGCAGCAGCAGCAGCAGCAGCAGCGGGGCTGGATAAGGAAAAGCCTTTCCGGTCCCACCCCGTGTGTGATGTGCCGGCCAGGAACGCGCTGCCGGCTTTGGAGGTCAGGGGAGGCGGCCGAGGGACGTGCCAGCAGCGGGCAGGTGGCGGCTGCAGGTCGCAGACTGAGGGGGACCGGGATGGTCTGGGCACGTGCCAGGCTGGGGAGGGGACCGGGAGGAAATCAAAGGCAGCAAGGTGGGAATGTCACCCTCGCTCCGGGCCCTGCGGAGGCCAGAGCCGCCCTTGGCATCGCTGGGAGCTCGGCCGGTGCCAGGTGCAGTGTGGACAGCGGCCACCCGCGGCCACCCGCGGCCACCCATCACCTCCCGCCCGCACCGGGGCTCCTGCGGGCCCGCTCCCCCCGCGCTGAGCCGCCGAGTGCGGAGCTGAAACTGGGCCACGGCGAGAAACCGGAGCCGGGCGAGGTGAGGAGGGCGAGGGGCAGGAGCCTCGGGATGGCAGCACTGCGGGGACCTCGGTGACGGTGGGTGACAAGGCGGGCGCTGAGCCCGGGGCTGACCCCGGCTCCTGTCACAGCGGGCACGGCCAACGTGGCAGCGACGCTGGCCTGGGTGGCAAACCCGGTGGCAGCGGCACCCGCCGGCCCCCGGGATCCCCGCGGGGACACTGGGGCCAGGACTGTCCCCGGGAGCTGAGCTGGGGGGGACACGGCTCCGGGCTGCGGGGGCTGTCGGTGCCGTGGAGCCGCTGCCGTTCCCCGGGCACAGAGCTCGGCCCCCCCCCGCTTCTGCGGCCCCCCCGGCCCGGTGGCACCGGGAGGCCCCGGGAGCGTGACGCGACCTGATTAAAAAGGACGTTTCAAAAACAACGAGACGCAACAACCGGCTGCCATTTCCCGGCCACTTCCTGCGGGGACGGACACACGGGGGGACACGGGACCGGCCCCCCCCGGTCCCCGCAGCGCCGCACCCGGCGGGGACCCCCGGTGCCTGCGGCAAGGACACCCCCAGTCCCCTCTCGCAGCCCCCCCGCCGGTTCTCCGGGGATGGGGGGCTCCGTGTCCGCCCCCTCCCCGCCGCTGCAGGGGGGTCCCGCAGCGGAGAGTGCGGTGGGAAGGGGGGGGACACGGACGGGCAGTGCGGGAGGGGAGGGGGCTCCCCCCGATCTCCGGGACCGGGCTGCGGGGGAACCGCACCGGCCACCGGGGACGGGGCTCGGGTGTTCCCCGCGGGTCCGGGCCCTTGGCGGCTGCACCGGGAGGGGATCGGGGGGGTCGCCGGGAGTCGGTACCGGAGGAGGAGGGGGGGTCACGCCATGGAACCGGGATGCGCAGGGGGAAGCGGGGGGGAGGGGGGGACGCGGCTCACCGAGGGTCAGCAAAGAGGGAGCGGGTGCCGCCGGGCCCAAACCGCCGCAACCGACCCGCACAGCCCCCGACCCCTTCCCCCGGGGCCGTTAACGGCCCGTGACCGCCCGCCACCCCCCCTCCTCCGCCGCGACCCCGCACCTGGCAGGCGGCGGCGCGGGCCCGGCTCAGGCGGCGCGGGGCGGGGGGCGGCTCGGCATGGCGCGGCCCCTCCGCCGCACCGGGCCGGCCCGGGGCCCCTCCGCTCCGATCCGCTCCGGTACCGGGCCGGGCCGCGGAGCCGAACCCGCGGCCGCGGCAGGAAGCGCCTCGCGCCGCCGGGCGGTCCCGGGACCGCCCCCGTCCCGTCCCGTCCGCCCCCCCCCCTCCCCCCGCACGTCACGGCGGCCGCAGTGGCGTCACCGGGAGCGGCGCCGCCGTGGCGTCACCGGGGGCGGGCGCGCGCCCACGTGGGAGGGGGATCCCCGCCCCCGGCGGGGTCAGGGCGGGGGGAATCCCCACGCGGGGACGCCCCCCCACCCCCGGCTCCGGGACCCCCGGCTCCCCCCGGGGCTCCCCCACGCCGCACCGGCATCCCCGGGAACGTCCCCCCCCCCCCTCCCGTTCTCCCCCCCCCCCCGCGCTCTCTCGTTCGGTCTCCCCTCGCTCCCCGCAGCCCCGGCTCGACCCCCGAGAACGGCGGCGCACCGGGACCGGGTCCCCCCCGCCGGACACCGGCGCTCCCCGGTTCGGCCGCGGGGACACCGGCCCCCCCCAGCTCCCCCCGGCCCCCGGGATCCCCGGTGACGTCACGCGGCACCGGCCGGGCCGCGCTGCGCAGGGCCCGGGGGCGACACCGGCTCCGGGGGCGGCGGGGGGAGAAGGGGGTCCCGGTGCGGGGGGGGCTGTCCCGGTGCGGCCGCAGTGGAAGGGGGGGGGGTGTCCCTTCCCGGTGCGGGGCAGCGGAGCCCGGTGCGGGGGTTCCCTGCCCGGTGGAGGTTCCCGGGGAACTGGGGAGGTCCCGGTACAGAGCCGGGGCTCCCCGTGCAGCCGGCCCGGTCTCAGGGGGTCCCGGTACAGATCCGGGGGTCCCCGCACGGCTATCCCAGTCCCGTAGGGGGTCCCGGAGGGTCCCGGTATCCCCGTCCCCGGGTCCCGTCCTGCGCGGTGCGTACCTGTGGGGGGGCGGCGGGGGCGGCCCGCACCAGCCCCGGTGCCCGCCCGGCCCGGTGCGCTGCGGTGCCGGTGCCGGTGGCGGAGCCGGGCGGGGCGCAGGTGCTCCCGGCCCCGCGTGATGTCAGCGACCGCCGCCGCCCCCTCCGCCACCGGGACCGCGCCGCCATTTAAAGGGACCGCCGCCCTCCGTGGGGTGGGGGGGGGGGGGGAAAGGTGGGGATACCCCCCCTAACCGGGGCTGCTCCGCGGGACCCCCGCCTGCCGCCCCCGCGGGGACACCCCCGGGACCCCGCTCCTCCGTGGGGCTGAGCAGAGCCCGGCACCGGGGGGGATCCGGCGGAGCAGTGTGGGAGGGGTCGGGAGTTGGGGGTGGTCCCGGTACCCTCGGGGCGGGTGTCCCCCAGCCCCGCACTGGGCGAGGCCGGACCGGAGCGGCCCCCCGGGACCCTGGGGACAAAGTGGCAGCTGCCGGGGCCGGGCCGGGGCTGCTCTTTGTGCTGCGAAATGGTGGAGCTGGAACTGCGCGGGGGGGCGGGGGGAACGACGGGGACTGGGACAGACAGACGGACACGGGGCCGGGCAGTGACACGGGACCAGCATCTGTCACAGCCGGGCTGGCCCTGCCGTGGAGAGGGGACACTGCTGTGCTGGGGACGGAGGAGGGGGCTCCCCACTCCTGGGGACCCCATAGGACAAAGGGGGGTTCTTCCCCCTCTTGGGGAGCCCCCAGGGCTGGGGGTCCCTGCACTGCAGGAGCAGCTGGGACAGAACCCAGCACGACCCCCCCGTGATCCTGGGGTGAGGGGGAGCCCCAGGGCTGGGGGGCTCACAGGACTTGGACCCCCCTGGCAGCAGGAGCCAGAGCACACAAAGCCTGCGAACGTTTTCACCGATGTTTTATTGGAAATGTTAAATACTGGGGGTCCGGCCCCAGCGGAGCCGGGGGTGGGGGCGTCCAGGGGGGCTCAGGCGTGTTCCTCTGCCAGCTTCTCTGCCTTGGCCACCGCCTCCTCGATGGGCCCCACCATGTAGAACGCCTGCTCAGGCAGGTGGTCGTATTCACCTGGGGGGAGACACCGTGTCAGGGGGGAGTGGGAGGCCCAGCCGGGCTCCCCCAGGCCCCCCTGGGGGCCACCTCACCTGCCAAGATCTGCTTGAAGCCCTTGATGGTCTCTTTCAGTGGCACCAACTTGCCCATGTGGCCAGTGAAGACCTCGGCCACCTGGAAGGGCTGGGACAGGAACCGCTGGATCTTGCGGGCGCGGGCCACGGTCAGTTTGTCCTCCTCGGACAACTCGTCCATACCCAGGATGGCGATGATGTCCTGCAGTGACTTGTAATCCTGGGGAGGAGGACACAGGGGGTGAGTGGCCAGTGCTGACCCCCACCCCAGCACCCCACAGGGAGGGGCTGCCCCGGCCCCCTCACCTGCAGGATCTTCTGCACACCCCGAGCCACGTCGTAGTGCTCGGGCCCCACGATGTTGGGGTCCATGATACGGGAGGTGGAGTCCAGGGGGTCCACGGCCGGGTAGATGCCCAGCTCGGCGATGGCACGGGACAACACCGTGGTGGCGTCCAAGTGGGCGAAGGTGGTGGCAGGTGCAGGGTCAGTCAGGTCGTCGGCCGGCACATAAATAGCCTGGGGACACGGAGAGTTGGGGACAGTCAGTCCCAGGCAGGTGACACAGCCCCCCAGGACACTGGGGTGGGTCCTGTCCTCACCTGCACGGAGGTGATGGAGCCCTTGCGTGTGGTGGTGATGCGCTCCTGCATGGTGCCCATGTCAGTGGCCAGTGTGGGCTGGTAGCCCACGGCCGAGGGGATTCTGCCCAGCAGGGCCGACACCTGTGAGGGGACAGAGCGTGAGGGACAGAGCACGAGGGGCTGTGCAGGTGGGGGACAGCTGCACCCCCCTGTGCCCAGCACAGACCTCGGAGCCGGCCTGGGTGAAGCGGAAGATGTTGTCGATGAAGAGCAGCACGTCCTGACCCTCCTGGTCCCTGAAGTACTCGGCCACCGTCAGCCCCGTCAGGGCCACCCTGGCACGGGCGCCCGGGGGCTCGTTCATCTGCCCGTAGACCAGGGCGACCTGCGGGTGGGACCCCGGGGTCAGCACGGTGTCACTGCCACGCCTGGCACCTCCCCAGGGGACCCAGCACCCCCTCAGGGTCTCTGCACACCTTGGAAGTGGCATCTTTGAGGTTGATGACCCCAGACTCGATCATCTCGTGGTACAAGTCGTTGCCCTCGCGGGTCCTCTCGCCCACGCCGGCGAACACCGAGTAACCACCATGGGCCTTGGCCACGTTGTTGATCAGCTCCATGATCAGCACAGTCTTGCCGACACCAGCACCTCCAAACAAACCTGGCAGGGGGGAAACAGAGGCCCTGCTCAGCCCCAAAACAGCCTGGCTGCCCCCAAGGTCTCCCTTCAGCTCTTTCCTCCTCAGATACAGAAAGTGTTGCTTCAGCAAGCTCAGGAGAACGAAAGTCATGGAGTGAATCATCAGTGAAGGAAAAGATGCCCAGGGGAATTGTTGGGGATCCCAGAGGGACCGTGGGGTGCCCCCTCCCCAGACCCCCCCTGCTCTGGGGGTCACGCACCGATCTTGCCACCCTTGGCGTAGGGAGCCAGCAGATCCACGACCTTGATCCCTGTCACCAGGATCTCCTGCTCCACGCTCATCTCCACGAACTCGGGGGCCTCGGCGTGGATAGCAGCAAACCTGCAGCAGGAGGAGAGAGAGGAAGAGGGTGGGCAGCTGCTCTGAGCCCCCCGGGCTGGGGGCGGGCAGGGGACAGTCCCATCCCCGCTGTGACCCAGGAGAGGCAGAGCCACCTCCCTGCTCACAGCTCGTGTGTCCTCCAGCCCCTCATCACTCACTGTTTGGTCGTGATGGGGCCCCTCTCGTCGATGGGTTCCCCGATTACATTCATGATCCTGCCCAGGGTCTCAGGGCCCACGGGGATACGGATGGGAGCACCAGAGTCCAGCACCTTCTGTCCCCTCACCAGCCCTTCTGTCCCGTCCATGGCAATGGTACGGACAGTGTTCTCCCCTGCCAAGGCACAAGGACAGCACAGTCACCACAGCGTCCTCAGGCTGACCCAGGGGACAGCTGCTGGTGGCTTCCCCAAGCCCTGCCAAGGGGACATTCTGCTGGGAGAAGGACCAAGAGCAGCAGCAGGAATAAAATAGCCCTGAGGAAAACTGAGCCCTGCAGCCACAGCCTTCGGGCAGCCATTTTCCTCCTCCTCCTCAGACCGAAATCCGTGACTTCAGCAAGCTCAGGAGAACGAAAGTCATTGGAATCATCATCACAGGAGGACCCCTCCCCGAGCCCTTCCTTCCCCGTGCCAGCTGCTCACCCAGGTGCTGAGCCACCTCCAGCACCAGCCGAGTCTCCCTGCCCTGCACCTCAAGGGCGTTCAGGATGGGGGGCAGCCCCTCGTCGAACTGCACATCCACCACGGCCCCGATGACGGCCACGATGCGGCCGGTGGTGCCGCCGGCCTTGGCGGCGGGGGCTGCCTGGGCCGCATAGTCCCGTCCTGGGGGGAGACGGACGAGTCAAGGTCGGCCGGGGCAGGGCAGCTCCGGGCTCTGTGGGCCTTGGGGTGCGGAGACGGGGCTCCCCTGCAGCCCTTGGGGTGTGCCCGAGACCCTTGAACCGCCCGTCGATGCACCCAGGAGCCGCTGAACCCTTCCTAAGCGAACCCTGGATCCCCACACCCCGCTCGGTGCACCCTTGACCCCCTCTCCTGATCCACCCAGGACCCCCTGGACCCCTCCTTTGATCCACCCAGGACCCCTGAACCCTCCTCAGCTCACCCGGGAGCTCTGCACCCTCTCTGGGTACACCCGCAGCCCCTGCGCCCCCTCAGTGCAGCCTCCTGAAGCCCTTCCCTCAGTGCAGGCAGAACCCCCTGAGCCCCTTCCCTCAGTGCACCAAGGACCCCCTGAGCCCCTTCCCTCAGTGCACCAAGGACCCCCTGAATCCCTTCCCTCATGGCACCCAGAGTGCAGGCAGAACCCCCTGAGCCCCTTCCCTCAGTGCACCAAGGACCCCCTGAGCCCCTTCCCTCAGTGCACCAAGGACCCCCTGAATCCCTTCCCTCATGGCACCCAGAACCCCTGAGCCCCTTCCCCCGGCACACCCGCAGCCCCTGAGTGCCCCCACGCCCACCCCCCAGGGCCGCGGCTCCGCTGCCGCAGCCCATCCCCTCTCCCTGCCCGCTTTGCACACCCCACCCCATCCCGGTAACGGGGCCCTGACCGCCGGCAGCCCGCGCCCCCCGCCCGCGCAGGCCCCAAGGTGACCCCGGCCCGCCCTGCACTCACGCGCCCCAACGGCGGCGGCCGGAGCGGCCCCGCGGCCGAGGAGCAGCGGGAGAAGATCCCGGCCCGGGGTGGCCCCGCGGGGCAGCAGCGGCCGGGCCGCGGCGGCGGCGGCGGCGGCGGAACGACCCGCAAGCCCCAACATGGCGGCGCCGACTGAGCCCCGCGTCCCGCCCGCCCCTCACGGCCCCCGCGGGGCGGCGCCTCCGAGCCGCGCGTCACCGCCGCACCGCGCTCCCATTGGCTGCCCCGCTGAGCGGCGCCGGAAAAATTCGCGCTCCTATTGGTCACGGCGATGCGGCGCCCTCTCTGTGCCTCGCTGCGATTGGGTTTTGGAACCATCCATCAAAACGCGCTGCGAGCTGATTGGGCGGCGTGGTGGGAAGGGGCGTGTCCCCGGCGAAGGTCAGCGGAAGCGGCGGCGCACGGGTCCCGCGCTTGTCCTTGGGCGGGCGCCGTGACCGCGGCCGAGGCCGCACCGGGCCCGGGACGGCCTCGCCTCCGCCCGGCTGCGTTATCGCTGCACCCCGCGCCACAGCACCGGCCCGCACCGGGCCCGGGACAGCCCCGCCTCCGTTATCGCTGCACCCCGCACCACAGCACCGCCTCGCACCGGGCCCGGGACAGCCCCGCCTCCGTTATTGCTGCACCCCGCACCGGGCCCGGGACAGCCCCGCCTCCGCCCGGCTGCGTTATCGCTGCACCCCGCACCACAGCACCGCCCCGCACCGGGCCCGGGACAGCCCCGCCTCCGTTATCGCTGCACCCCGCACCACAGCACCGCCCCGCACCGGGCCCGGGACAGCCCCGCCTCCGTTATCGCTGCACCCCGCACCACAGAACCGCCCCGCACCGGGCCCGTGTCCGCCCCGCACGGCCCAGGGTCACAGCGTGTCCGCCTCATGCTCCCGGGTGTCACCGCAGTGTCCCCAGAGGCCGCCCCGCACCGGGTGCCACCGGCTCCTGCTGTCTCCCAGAGGCCAAAATCCCACGGCACCGCTCCCCCCGGGGGACTGGGGACCACCCCGCTATTTCTGCCTTGCCCCCCAAAGGAGGGGGACCAACCCCACCTGTCCCCCAAATGAAGGGATCCCACCCCAGCAGCCCCAAATGCCCCCCATCATAGAGGATCCCACACTCCTGACTCCCCCCACGAGTGGATCCCACCTCAAACACCCCCCCACAGAAGAGAATCCCACCCTACTGACCCCTCCCAGGTGGAAATCCCACCCTCCATTGCCTCCCCAGGGGAGGGGATCCCACCTCAACCCCCCCCCTCCCCCCTAAAAGATGGGATCCCACCCCCCTGCCCCCCCCAGCCCCCGCGGCGCTGAGGAACGCACAGGACCCAGGCCGAAGGAGAGCCAGGGGAGTCTTCAACAGTTTATTAGAAAGAATGCAGACATTAAAAAAATCCCAGCTGCTCTGAACATAAATTGAGGTTTTTCAGCCCGGTTCGCAGGCGCCCGCGCGCCCCACGGTCTGTCACTTGCTGCCAAACCCACAGTGCAAATACGATTTGGTCTAAAATGTACAGATTGACAAGCAACAATGTACAGCCACTCGCACCCCGGGCGAGGGAGGAGGTGGAAAAGGTTTGGGGGGGTCACACACGGGACCAGGGGCAGGCTCCGGCCACCGGCACCGGTCGGGGCTCGGGGAGGGAGGGGAAGGGAGAGGGGAGGGGAGCGAACACCAAAACAAAGGAGAATTTGAAAGTTTTCCTTTTCCATATGAACTTCTTTTTTTTTTTGAGTGGAACAGACCTGAAGACACCACAGAGGGATGCGCCTCGCCTGCTGAATTTGGGGAGTCGGTGACAAAGAGTTTTGTTCCCGGTACAAACGGACAATTTCAGGCCGTGGAGAGAGAGGGAGGGAGGGAGGGAGGGAGGGAAGGAAGGGAAAAAAAAATGCTCGTTTTACCACTTGGTGTTAAATTCAGGGTTCTCCCATTTGTAATTACATCTGCTACGAGGCAAGGAGGCTCTGTAAACTTTATTGCAAGTGTTCTGAACGATTGCCTACACCTCAATTGGGTTGGTTTTGGTTGGTTTTGTTGGGTTTGTTTTTTGTTTGTTTTGTTTTTTTGGAAGTCTGGAAAACGGTTCATGCATAACGTTATTGCCTCTCGTGGCTTTCAGACCGCCCCGTGCCATGGGACACACCTACCATCAGTGAAGCCATTTAAAATGGACTGAAAATGGGTTAAAGGATGCAGGATCTCCCTTTAGGGCTATCAACTCAGGAATTCTTATCTCAATTATGAAATGTTGTGATGAACTTCTTTCCCCAAAACCCTGAAGACGACGGTTTGCCTTACTCCAGATCCGGCATTTCTACAGGGAGAGAGGAAAGAACAGAATCAGCGGTTTAGGGTTGGCTTGTGGGTTTGATTTTTTCTTGCTTGGTTGGTTTTTAAAAGCTCCCAGGGCACTGTTATGTCACCAGGGACACGAGCAAGGCGACCTGGCCTCCAACCAAGGAGGTCACGGGGCACTTTGGGGCCTCTGCCCTCCCCTCTGGCTCTTCCCGAGGGAAAGCCGTGCCAGGGCCACCCCCAGCACGTGCTGCTCCTGAAGCCAAAGCCTCCCTGGGACTGCAGCTGCCTGGCAAGGTCAAACTGGTATTTGGGGCTTGCTCTGTGGAGAGGCTTTCCCAGATGAGATTTGTCTCCCAGCGCTGGATTTAGCTGGATGAACATCTGCTGGCCCTGCCCAAAGCCTTCAGCAGGTGTGTGAGGGGAAACAACAACAAAACAACAACCAACAACAACAACAACCACAACAACTTACTTTCATCATCACTGTCTGGTGAGTCCTGGAAAAGAGAACAAACAACCTTCAGGTGGAGCAGACACTGCTGAAGGAGCTTTCCCTCTACCACCCCCCCCACCACCAGCAAAGAGCTGCTGTGCCCAAATCTGGATTTTGAGGAATTCCAGGTTCCAGAGGACTCAGAGAGAGCTCAGTTTGGCCTCTCTGCAGAGCCCACCATGACCCCGAGTCACTGCAGAGAGAGACACAGACACCAATCTGATGTCCCAGCACTGCTGAGAGGGGAGGAAGTGGCTTCCTCAGGTGACATCACCTGTGCAAACAAGGTTTGGGGCTATTTAAGCCTTGCTCAGCACTGAGGGGTGAGTGCAGGAGCTCAGAGCCAGCCCCATACTCACATCATCTGCCCCATCTACTTCTGGCAAATCTACGTCGTCGTCTCCTCCCATGTTGTTCATCATCTGCTCAGAGACACAAGAGCCACACTTTGGGGTGAATCCAACCCCTCTCTCCACCCAAAACCACCCTGGAATGGTTCTAAACCAACAACCCCCCCTTGCTTGAACACATCACTTGCCCCCGTGCAGGAATTATGTGCAAAAAACCTTCAAATTCACTGCCTGGCAACCCCAAAACTCCAGGAATTTGTCACTCCCTACCTCGGAAAAGCGATCGAAATTGGACATGTCTTCATCTGAATCATCCTCCCAGTCTTTCCAGTTGTTGAAGTCCACGCTGAGCCAGTTGAGCTGCACCAACACCAGGAGTTATTTAAGGACAAGGAATGATTTAAGGACAAGGAAGTTGAAGGGGCTGTCAGTTAGAACAGGCAGGTTAACGAGTCGCATCAGGAGCAGGGAAAAGTGACCCCAAAACTGCTCCACAATTCCAACATGACCCAAATATTCACTGAATGAAAAGCCAGGGGAAGCAGCAATGCCCAAACCCACCTTTGCCCTCTCTTTTGTTAACCTTGGCCATGCCTGGCCAGACTCTCCTTTTCGTAAACAACACAAGATGGATCTGTCTGTTCTTTTATGCTTTGATTCCTGGAAAAGACCAAAGATCCATTAGTGCCCAGCAGGATGGCCTTCACCAGGAGCTGCTGACATCCCTCCTTTATCTTCACCTCTCTCCTTATTCCTTGTCCTGGGAAATACCACCCAGAGAAGCTTTCATGGCTCTGAGATGGAGCTTTTATGTTCTAAGGAAGAATTTTCCCCCAAATCCTTAAGAACAGATGGGATTTTTTTTTCAGGATCACAGAACCATGGGATGATTTGGGTTGTAAAGGACATTAAAACCCAAATTCCACCCCCCAGCCATGGGCAGGGACATCTTCCACTATCCCAGGCTGCTCCAACGTGGCCTTGAACACTTCCAGGCATGGAAGAGCTGTCATTTCTTTGTGCCAGCCCCTCACCAGCACCAAGAACAGAGGAAGAATCAGAGGGATACTCACATTTGGGTCGATATTGTTAAAAAGATCGATTTCATTTAAATGTTTAAAGTTATCGCTTCCTCCAAGACAACTGCAAGAAAAGAAAAATAAAACAAAATCAGTGTTTAGCCCCAAAAACATCTCGTGGGACAAATCTGCTTCTCCTTAGCCCTGAATTCCTCACCTGAACGTGAGTCTGGACTTTTCAAAATTTACATTTACGTCTTTGCTGTCTTCAACACAGAACTCAATGAAGACGTAGTCCCTCCGGTCGTACCACTTTGCAGAGGCAGGCTGCCTGTGGGCACAGCAGGGACACAAAAGGCATTGATTTGCATCGAGAAATCCACCAGAAAAAACTTCTTTCTGCGTTTAAAACCCGAGTTTTGAGCTTGCTGTTGTTCTTTAAAGGTGCTGAAAGCTGAAAAGAGGGAGCAGGAATGAAAGGGAGCGGTGCTTTCGGTGTGTGACGCTCCCCAGAAAGCTCCTGGGAGGAGCCGCTGAAATGTGAGACTGAAAGAAACGTTTCAGCAGATCAAAGTTTTGATAAAATTCAAGATGAGCTGCTACAGACCGTGGCAGCAGCTCCACCACCTGCAACAGCTGCAAGGGCAGACTTCAGAGTGGTTTTTGGCACGCAAACAGTTAAAACTTAAAGTAAAACTACTGAAAAAAACCTCATTTTTGGGGTATTGATACTTTAATAAAATGGATTTGCTGATTAAGACCCAGCACAGGTTGGAGAATCCCTGCTCCAACCTCTTGCTAACCTCCCAAATACTCACCCTGGGATGTGCTTTGGGATTCCTCTGCTTTTGCACAACCACCTCCAAAAGCAGCAGCAGCAGCAGCAGCGTGTCCAGGGGAGCTGGGAAAGCCCCAGAGCTCTGGAGCAACTCCTGTGTTTGCAGTTCCACCCCTGAGAACTCACCTGCAGCTCTCCGTGCTCCGTGGAGCGGGGAGAACGACCTGGCTGGGCTGAGGCACCTCCTCCTCCTCCTCCTCCTCCTCCTCCTCCTCCTCCTCCCCTCCCAGCCCTGCCCTGGCAACGAGGCCGAGCCCAGGAGCGGCCGCATTCCAGGAGAACCGAAGGGCTCCCAGCAGAGCTGCAGCTGAGCCACAGAGGCCACGGCTGCTCCTCGCACTCGTCCGTGTTCCCTGAGGTCAGGGAGCTGTGGAATGGTTGGGAGGCACCTTCCAGTTGAGCCGTGGCAGGGACACTTTTCGCTGTCCCAGGTTGTTCCAAGCCCCGTCCAACCTGGCCTTGGACGTTCCCAGGGATGGGGAATCCTCTGGGAAATCCATTCCAGGGCCTCTCAGGGAGGAATTTTGTCCCAATATCCCATTGAAATCTCCTCTTTGACCATTCCCCCCCTTATCTGCCATTCCAGGGCCTCTCAGGGAGGAATTTTGTCCCAATATCCCACTGAAATCTCCTCTTTGACCATTCCCCCTTTATCTGCCATCCCTGTGCCTCACCACCCTCTCAAGGAGGAATTTCATCCCAATATTCCATTGAAATCTCCTCTTTAACCATTCCCCCCCTAATCTGCCATTCCAGGGCCTCTCAGGGAGGAATTTCATCCCAATATCCCATCTAAGTCTCCTCTTTAACCATTCCCCCCTGCAATTCCAGGGTCTCACCATCCTCTCAAGGAGGAATTTCATCCCAATATCCCATTTAAATCTCCCCTTTGACTATTTCCCCCTTTATCTGTCACTCCTGTGCCTCACCACCCTCCCAGGGAGGAATTTCATCCCAATATCCCATTGAAATCTCTTCTTTAACCATTCCCCCTTTATCTGCCATTCCAGGGCCTCATAGGGAGGAATTTCATCCCAATATCCCATTGAAATCTCCTCTTCAACCATTCCCCCTTTATCTGCCATCCCTGTGTCCCATCAGCCTCTCAGGGAGGGATTTTTCCTGCAGGGGGATGGAGTGGAAGGCCCTGAGCTGGACATGGATCTAAACGAGGGAAGCTGATGTGACACGGCCTGTGACAGCACCTTGTGCCGCTCTCGAAGCCAATACCTGACCAAAAAAATTAACTTTTCACCCCTTTCCTAAACTTCCAGATCAGATTTTGACTCACCTTGACCATCAACTATTTGTTGGCACATTTAGCAAAGTGACTCACCCAAAGGTTCCTCCTGCTCCCATCCGCGTTTCCTTGGGATGAACCCAAGCACGGCACAGCCCAGCTCCAGCTCAACCCCAAACCAGTCACCTCTGAGCCCCCCCAGTGCCACACGTCCCTGGGCACACTGGTGCCAGCTCAGGGATGGGCACCACCATGGCCACGATGCCTTGGGCAGCCCCAACGCCTCTTGTAGGTGCCAAAACACCCGGACAGAGACCGAGGACCAAGGATTTCATTTCCAAAAGCAAAAAAAAAACCAAGTGGATTCTGAATTCAGCCCTGAGTTTCAGCAAGATGCTGTCCCAGGGGTGAAAACCTGCTGCTTCCCCCTCGTAGCAGCGTTTTAGGGAATGTTAATTATCACCTTATTCAGGTGGAGTGCAGCAGCAGAGCAGCAATTTTCTTCCCGTGGTATTTTTAAACCCTTCTTGGACAGCGATTTCCTCTTTGAACGGGGAATGAAAGACTCTCCAGAGGGAAGGAGGATGAGAAAGGCCCTGCTCTGCTCCCTCTGTGCCGGGAGACAAACCCCCCCCAGCGTGGGGGGCACTCAGAACCTCGCTCCAGCCTCGTTATCCAACAGAAATCTCAGTGTCCCTGCCTGGATGACGCAGGGGCTGCGTGGTGTTAACGCTTCCCGGCTCTCAATGTCAATGGAGACATCTCCAGCCTTCCCAGGGCTCCCGGCCGTGACCTCGGCCAGCATCGGGGATTTGAGGCACCAAGAGAGCTCACAACGCTCCCAGAAACCCCCCTCAGCTCAAGGGAACACACACACATCCGAGCTGCAGAGCTGGGAGATCCCGGATGAGTTTTGCTCTGCCGGAATTCCCATTTCGGAACCCAAACCCGCGCTGCTTTCCCGGGAATTCACCCCCGAGCGTGCCCGGAACGCGCTGGAGCTGCCTCTCCTCCTCTAATCTGCTTTTCCAATCTCAACCTCCCAAAGGGAGGGAAACCTCCCTGGGAGCTCCAGTCAGGACTCACCCGTTCCAACCAGTAAGGCAGGACCCGCCAGAGAGCTGGGACGAGGCGGGAGAAGCCGCGGCTCCTTTTTGTCTCCTGCCCACACGGAGATTCCCAGGATCTGAGGGGAGCTGTGCACGTGCTCCCAGTGCTGCCACACAGCCACTGGGACTGACCCACCACCTGTCAGAGCTCCATCCTCCTCACCCAAACCCCAAAGGAGCTCAGGGAGGGGGTTTGGTTATCCAGAACCCCCGTGGGATTTGGAAAAGAGAAGGGAATTGCAATGCGGCTCCAGCAAGGATTTCCTCTGTCCCATCCACCTGTGTTTTGGGGACTTCCTGAGCAGCCACAGCCACCCCTGCAGCTCCTCTGGCTCTCCCAAGTCCCCGCATTCCGATGGCAATCGTTATCCCAGCTCTGTGGAACAGGTTCTAGAAGCTTCTCAGCAGCACTGATGGGCTCAGCTTCACCGCAGAGCCCTCAAGGCTCTGCCTGATCCACGGGGACTCTGTAGGGTATCCCTGGATGGATCCCAGTCTCTGGCACAGCAGCAGCTTCTGACAGGCTGGACTCACCACTGGGATCTCAGATCTCCCCATTTGGGGCTTTCAGGAAGTTCCCAAACCCGTCCCCTCCTGTTCTCTGTCCCTATCCTGTGCCTATGGAATCCAATCTTTGTCTCCTGACACCTCGAGGACACTGCATGAGTCAGACCCTCAAGGTTTTCTCCTCCCAGACAGCAATAAAACCTGGTTTACAAAATGACTTTTCCTTTCATTTGTACACCCTGGAAAGGAGCTTTTTTTTTTCATTTAAAAAAAGCCTCATTCTAGATTTTAGAGGATTCTACGCAGAGGCAGCAGCGCTGCGCTTTCAGGATGATGAAACCTACAGAAATTACACAGAAAATGACAGAAAAAAAACTCCACCTCGATCACAGTTCTCTCACTTTCACTCAGGTTAAGATGACACACTTCCACCGTTCAGGGTTTCAGAACGAAAGTAAAAGCCTGCCTGGGGGACAAGGGACCAAAAGCCACCGGTCCCCAAGGGGTAACGCTGTCCTCAGCCCGAATTCCTGACAAAACAAAACCTCAGGAAGTGCTGCTGCCTCCAGTCCTTCCAGCCAGACATGCAGAGGTCACAGAATCATGGAATGGTTTGGGTTGGAAGGGACCTTGAAGCTCATCCCCCCCTCCTGCCATGGACAGGGGCACCCCCCACTATCCCAGGCTGCTCCAAACCCCGTCCAACCTGGCCCTGGACAATTCCAGGGATGGGGCATCCTCTGGAAAATCCATTCCAGTGCCTCATCACCCTCAGAGGGAGAGATTTTTCCCCCCAATATCCCACCCAACCCTGCTCTCTGGCACTCTGAAGCCGTTTCCCCTCGTCCTGCCACTGGAGATGTGGGAATGCTGCCTGCAGCTCTCCTTTCCCAGCCACTTCTCCCTCCCGAGCACACGGAAAACTCCGGCTCTTCTCTCCTGAGCACCGCGAGGGAACACTCACATCCACGCGAGCTCTGCCACCAGCTGGTTTTGGGTTGCTGAAGCGGCCCCGGGAGAATTCCAAGGAAGGAGGTTAATGAGGGCTCCCCGGCACGGCAGCCCGGGCACCGGGGAGCGCGGGATTCCGCCCGGGATGCACGTGGAGAGGAGACCCAGCACCGGGCACAGCAGCACCGCGGCTGCCCCGGGGCTTTCCATGCGCTTCCACCCCCTCCCGAGCGGCCTTTTGGCCATTCCTCGCTTTTTCACGGGATTCTGGAATGGTTTGGGTTGGAAGGCACCGTAAAGCCCATCCCGTTCCGTGCCCCCTTCCAGCAGACCGGGCTGTTCCGAGCCCTGTCCAGCCTGGCACTCCCAGGGACGGGGCAAAAGCCAGGCATGGATTTTCCGTGGAAAATTGGAAGTTTATAAACAGATCCGCTCCGCCTGCACGCTCTGGATGCTTCCACGCGTTACTTACCGGGAGTTTTTCCGCGGTTTCTGCCGCCAGCGTTCGGTGGCCACCGATGCACCGAGAAACGCGCGACACCCCCCGAGCACCCCCCGCCACCCGCGCAGCCCCATTCATTCCGCGGCGACGGCAGATCCCGCCCGGATCGCGGTGCGCCGGGGCCGCGCCACCAACCGGGCCCGGCGGCCGAGCCGGGGCGCTCCGCCCTTCCCCCGGTAACCGGGGCCGGGCCCGGCCGATAACCGGGCAAGCCCCAAAGCGCGGCGGCGGGGCCGCCCAAGGTCAGGCCGCGTCGGGAGCCCGCGCTCGGCGGCGCCGGGGCGGCTCCCGCGGCAGCGCCCGCGGCCTGGCCGGGCCTGGCCGGGCCTGGCGGGGCCTGCCCGCGCCGCTCCCACCCCCGGGCCTCACATGGCGGATGGCGACGGGGCTCCGGCGGGCGCTCCTGCGCGGTGCGGCTCGGGCTGCGGGCGGTGTCGCGGGCTGTGCGGGCGGCGCGGGCGCGGTCGGGGCGGTGCCGGGAGGGCTCCGGGGGCTCCGGCGGCGGCTCCGGCGGCTCCGGCGGCTCCGGGCGGGCTCGGGGCTCGGCGCGGCCTCGCTCCCACAATGCCCCGCGCGCGCTCGGCCCGTGGTGACGCAGCAAAATCCCCGCGCCCGGCGCGCGCCGCCTCCTCCCGCCGCCGCCAACTGCGCGTGCGCGGCTCCCCCCCACACCCCCCCGCACGGCGCGCGCCCCCGCCCCGCGCGCGCCCCCCCCGCCTCGCTGCCCTTCCAGCAGCTTCTCGGCGCGCATGCGCAGTGCGCTCCTGGAATCGGGGAGGGAGGGGGGGGGCGGAGCGGGGAGGGGACCCCCGGGACCCCCCCCCAATGTCCCCAGTGTCCCCAGTGTCCCCACTGCCCTTGTCCTGGTGTTCCCTGGGAGCAGAGCCCACCCCTGGCTGCCCCTCCTGTCAGCAGTTGTGGGGTGAGAAGGTCCCTCCTGAGCCTCCTTCTCTCCAGGCTGAGCCTTTCCCAGCTCCCTCAGGAGCTCTCCAGACCCTTCTGCTGCTGCTCCAGCTCCTTCCCAGCTCCGGCCATGCTCCGGCCCCTCAGTGTCCCCGGGAGGGCCCAGAACTGGACCCAGCACTGGGGGGGACCCAGCAGTGCCAGCACAGGGGGACAATCCCTGTCCCCATGGCAGGGACAGCCCAGGTGCCAACCTGGGCACACCTGGGCTCGTGTTCAGCTGCTGGCACTGGCACCCCCAGGGCCTTTCCCAGCTTTTCATCCACTCTTCCCCCATCCTGGAGCGTTCCATGGGGTTGGTGTCTTGGTGACCCATTGGATCCATCCTCTCCAGGTGGCTCCAGCCTTCCAGCAGATCCATATCCCACCCAAGCTGGTGCCATCCTCAAACCAAGGAGCCCTCAATCCCCTCACCCAGACCATGGATAAAGACATTTCACAGGGCTGTCCCTGCCATGGCCACCACCTGGAAGAGCCCCAGGTTTGAACCCCAAGGAGTGCTCCTGTCCCAAAGGACTCCACAGCCCCACACGTGCACAGCCTTTCCCTCGCCCGTTCCTCCCGTGAGGAGCCCCCCTGAAGGGAACCCTGAGGTGATGAAGGGGTGACCCTGCACTGACTGAGCTGCCCCTGGCTGCTGTCCAGGCAGGCTCTGGGACAGGAAGGAAAGGAGGGAACGGGCAGGTGCTGTTCCAGGACCGGGCTATCGGCGCCGGGATCTTCCCGGGAGGAAGGCTCCACCCTGGGGGCCACGACTCGCAGGGAAGGGCGGGCAGCAAAGCACCACGGAGCGGCAGCTTCACCAACAATAAGCCACAACTTTTATTAACCGATAGAAATAGTACAAATTTTAAATTTAGCTGTATTTTAACTCTTCTCTGAAACACCAAAAAAGGCTCCTCCCTCCGGCGGCTACATCGTCAGCTCCTGCGGGGAGAACGGGAGTCAGGAGCCAGCCTGGAGCTGGCAGCTGTCCCCAGGGACCCCCCCAGACCTGCTGCCCCCCCAGCACTCACCATTATCGCGTTTACAATGTCGTTACTGTTGTTCTTGAGGGCTCGCACGGCCTTCGCCCGCGACACGTTCGCCTGCGACATCACCAGCTCGATGTCTTTCACCTCCACGCCGGTTTCGTCAACCTGAGGGAGAAACCAGGATTGGTGCCAGCTCTGGGCCTGGCACGGGTTGGGATTGTCCGGATTGGAAGCCAGGAGGTCAGGCTGGCACTGCACGCACCCCCCCAGGGAAGGACCCTGCGCTGTCCCTTTGCAGAATCCGTGGATTCACAGGAATCCAAAGCACGGCCCCACAGAGAGGCTGGGGAAGGAGTTACCTCCTCTTCCTCGCTCTCCTCCTGCACCGTGGGGGTCTGTGTGTTTTCCTGGATGTTGGAAACAGGTTCTCCTTGCACTTTGAACTTTTCGGCGGCCGCCAGCTGAGCCTGCTGGGACAGGTCTTCGATCTGCAGGGGGGAAGGAAAGCAGTGAGGCCAGTCCTGGGCAGTGGCAGCGCGTTCCCTGGCAGGAGCCACACGGTGCACAGGTGACAGGAAGGAAGCCTGGTGCTGGCTCCAGGCTGGGCTCACCTTGGCCTCGCCGAAGACGATGTAGGTGTCTGACGCCGGGCTCTTGTACACGTCTGGCTTTGTGATGACAAAGAGGATGTTCTTGGATTTCCGGATGGTGACTCTGGTGACTCCTGTCACCTGGCGAAGGCCCAGCTTGGACATTGCCTGAGAAACACCAGGGAAAGGTCAGTGAAGGAAGGAAGAGCTCTGGAGCCAGCCCAGATGTGCCCGCTCCTCTCTCCAGAGCCCCACATCCAACGTTTGCTGCATGGATTCCCATGGAAATGTGCATTTACTGCAGCTGTCAGCTGGAGGGAACTCTCCAACCCCGGGACTGGGGAGATCCCCAGCGTGACCCTGAGCCCCGGGGCTGCTCACCAGGGACAGGTGAAGCCTCACCTTCCGAGCTTTCTTCTCGCTCCGGCTCTGTTTTGCTTTGCTGACGGGTTCTTCATCTATTTCAGCTGCTGCTGCGAGCTGCAGGGAGGGGAAAACCACAGGGACCCGTGACAACCCTGGGGTGACACCACGGGGACTCTGAGCCACCAGGGATGGCGTGTGCCACCTGCCCTACCTGCGCCTGCTGTGTCGTGGCCTGTGTGGAGTCCTGCTCTTCGAGCTCTGGTACGGATTCATCGCTGTCGGACTCTGTGCCAGACCCTGCAGGGACACGCAGCCCTCACTCTTCCTGCCCCGGGCAGGACCAGGGGATGCAGCCTTTGCTGCTGCTTCCCAGTGCAGTCACCAGTCAGCCCAGTTAGGTGGTGGAAGGAGCGTTCCCTGCACTCCAAATGCCATCAGGAGCTCTCAGTGCACGCCAAATGCCACCAGCAGGGTGGCACGAGTGGGTCCCCAGCCTCTCCCCGTGGTGGGAGCCGGGTGCCAGAGCCCCACAGGTGCCTGGAGGCTCTGGAATGAATCCAGGCAGCTCCAGCCTGCGGCACTGGCTCGAGGAGGAGGTGGGTGGCACTCCTGGGGTGCTCAGGTGACAGGGTCCTTCTTGACTCCCCTCAAACCCAGAGGTGACACGCAGCACCGAGACCCCACTCACCGAGCCCTCGGGGCTGCTGCGCATCCGTGGCTTCGCTGCCCCAAACCCCCTCAGGCAACAGCACCTCTGGGTGCCCACAGGGCCACCAGCTGCAGTGCCACCACCACTTGTGACCCACAGCACCGACCACGCCAGTTACTAAAGCAGAGCCAGGTGTCCCCAACCTCAGAGGCCGGAGGTCACCTGGAGGTGCCCGTGATGCTCCCGTGCAGCCATTACCTGGATTCAGTCCTGCTTCCTGCTCCGTGCCCACGGCACACGGGAGCCCTGGCAAAGCTCCCTGCAGCTGTCGGGGCGTGCCTGGGCCTCCCAACACTTCAGGCGGAGCGTGGGGACAGCCCAGCCTGGCACCAGCGCTGCCCACGGTCCCCCTTCCGCCGCCGGCCGGCCACGGGGACACCACGTGGCCACCCCACACGGCAGGGACAGGCGTGTGGCAGCTCCTCCGTGTGAAGCCAGCTCAGCTCAGCTCGCAGTGCCCATGCCACACAAACCACACCGTGCTCCGTGCCCGAGGACACGCGTTAGTGACCGCCGGGGACCGTGCCGAGCCCCGTCCCTCCCCGTGCCCCGGGGCTCACCGGCTGCTCGGCCCGGCCCAGCCCCACGCTCCGGGGAGGCCCAGGGCGGGGTTAGTATCCCGTGGTGGGCAGCCAGTGACACTCCATGCACACGGCAAACCGCGGCCGCAAATACCCTTGTCATTCTTGAGGCCGGGCTGTGGCACCGGGGGCAGCCCCGCGGGGGGACAGAGCTCCAGCAGCACGGGCGGCTCGGGGGGGAGCAGAGGCGGCAGGTCCTCATCCTCAGCGCTGGGTGCAGCCTTCGAGGGAGCTTTGGGCTGGGCAGGGCGAGCGGCCGCCTTGGCCGCTTTGTTATTGCTGGGGGGCTGCTGCTGCTTCTTGGCAGGGGGAGCGCTCGGGGCAGAGCCGGGACGGCCGGCGTCTGCTTTGGCAGGGGCGCCTGAAACGCCCGTGGCCGGAGCGGGAACTGCTGGGGCAGGAGCTGCAGGAGCTGCAGTGGCCTTGGCAGGGCTCTTTGGAGGTGCCTTGGCCTCAGCAGGGCTTTTGGAGGCTCCTTTGGCCGCAGCTGCAGGGGGAGCGGCTTTGACGGGGCTCTTTTGGGGTGCTTTGGCCTCAGCGGGGGTGGCTTTGGCAGGGCTCTTTGGGGGTGTTTTGGCCTCAGTGGGGGTGGCAGGAGCTGGGGTGGCTTTGCTGGGGCTCTTTGGGGGTGCTTTGGCCTCAGTAGGGCTGGCTGGAGCTGGGGTGGCTTTGGCAGGGCTCTTTGGGGGTGCTTTGGCCTCAGTGGGGCTGGCTGGAGCTGGGGAGGCTTTGATAGGGCTCTTTGGGGGTGCTTGGGCAGGAGCCAGAGGTGTTTTGGCCTCAGCAGGCCCTGCTGGAGCTGAGGTGGCTTTGGCAGGGCTCTTTGGGGGTGTTTTGGCCTCAGCAGGGGTGGCTGGAGCAGCAGGGGTTGGGGTGCCTTTGGTGGGGCTCTTTGGGGGTGTTTTGGCCTCAGCAGGGGTGGCTGGAGCTGCAGGGGTGGGGGTGGCTTTGGTGGGGCTCTTTGGGGGTATTTTGGCCTCACCAGGGGTGGTTGGAGCAGCAGGGGTTGGGGTGCCTTTGGTGGGGCTCTTTGGGAGTGCTTTGGCCTCAGCAGGGCCTGCCGGAACTGGAGTGGCTTTGGCAGGGCTCTTTGGGGGTGTTTTGGCTGCTGGGGGGGCAGTTGGAGCTGGGGTGGCTGTAACGGGGCTTTCTGAGGTTGCTTTGGCCTCAGGAGGGGCAGTTGGAGCTGGGGTGGCTTTCACAGGGCTCTTTGGGGGTGCCTTGGCCTCAGCAGGGGCAGCTGGAGCCACAGGAACGGATGGGGCAGTGCCAGAGCTGCCCTTGGGAGATTTTTTGCGTGCTCCGGGAGAAGCCGGAGCTGGGGTGGCTTTGACAGGGCTCTTTGGGGGTGCCTTGTCCTCAGTGGGGGTGGCAGGAGCTGGGGTGGCTTTTGCAGGGCTCTTTGGGGGTGTTTTGGCTGCTGGAGCTGCAGGAGCTGGGGTGGCAGGGGATGGGGTGACAGGAGCTGGGGTGGCAGGGGATGGGGTGGCAGCAATGGGGCTCTTGGGAGCACTTTTGGCTGCAGGGGGGGTGGCTGGAGCTGGGGTGGGGGCACTTGGAGGGGCAGCAACAGGGCCCTTGGCAGCATCTTTGGCTGCAGGAGGGGCAGCTGGAGAGGGTGGAGCTGCCATGGGTGGTGTGATGGGGGCAGAGGGGACAGAGGGGACAGTGACAGGGCTCCCAGGAGCTGCTTTGGCCGCAGGAGGGGTGGCCGGAGCTGCCATGGCCGGTGTGACAGGGGCAGCAGGAGACGTTTTAGCCACAGGAGGGGTGGCCAGAGGTGCCATGGGCGGTGTGACGGGGACAGAGGGGACAGCTGGGGCAGTGACCGGGCTCAGGGGAGGTGTTTTAGCTGCAGGAGGGGCGGCCAGAGGTGCCATGGGCGGTGTGACAGGGACAGAGGGGACAGCTGGGGCAGTGACCGGGCTGCCAGGAGCGGGTTTGGCCACAGGAGGGATGGCTGGAGCTGCCATGGCCGGTGTGACAGGGGCAGCAGGAGCTGGCTTGGCCACAGGAGGGGTGGACGGAGCTGCCATGGCCAGTGTGACAGGGGGGCAGGTGGCAGAGGGGACAGCAGGCACAGGAGCTGCTGCAGGGAACACGGGGCTCCCTGCAGGCCCTGGGACAGAGATGGCAGCTCCCAGAGCGGGTGTGGCCAGGGCCTGAGGGGCCGGGCTCCCAGGAGGGGTCCTGGCCACCGAGGGAGGGACTGGGTGTCCCACAGCTGCGACCACCGGGGCAGGGCCCACGGGAGAGCCCTTGGCACCAGAAGGAGCAACTGGGACCAGTGGTGAGACTGGGGCACCGGGGGCTGGCACCGGTGGGGCAGCAGCAGGATGCCCAGGGGACATCCCAGCTGGCAGCAGAGGGATAGGGGGTGACAAGGGAGCTTTGGGGGCAGCCAGGAAGATGGGGGGAGAGATGGCACCGACCAGGGCTGGAGTTGGAGCTGGAGCTCGGGGAGAGGCTGGAACAGAAGCCAGCGGGGTGGAAGCAGGAATTCCAGGAGACCCCGGGACTGTGGGAAGTGGGGGCGATCCCGGGCTCTGGGGACACACTGCCACGGTGGGGGCAGGCAGCAAACTGGGAGGTACTGGTGGGGGAGATGCCAGAAGGGGACGGGATGGGGGAGGAAGGAGAGGAGCCGGGGCTGCTCCAGAGGCAGGGAAAGGAGCCGGGGCTGCTCCAGAGGCAGGGAAAGGAGCCGGGGCTGCTCCAGAGGCAGGGAAAGGAGCCGGGGCTGCTCCAGAGGCAGGGAAAGGAGCTGGGGCTGCTCCAGAGGCAGGGAAAGGAGCTGGGGCTGCTCCAGAGGCAGGGAAAGGAGCTGGGGCTGCTCCAGAGGCAGGGAAAGGAGCCGGGGCTGCTCCAGAGGCAGGGAAAGGAGCCGGGGCTGCTCCAGAGGCAGGGAAAGGAGCCGGGGCTGCTCCAGAGGCAGGGAGCGGGGCCAGGGGTGCAGCTCCCACAGAGGCAGCAGCAGGAACAGTTTTCATGGGAGAGGTGAGAGCAGCTGGGAGAGAACCGGGGCTCACTGGAGGGACAAGCGGGGTCACTGTCCCTGCAGCAGAAGCAGCAGCCAGACCAGGTGACACCGGAGCAGGGAGCCCTGGAGACACTGGGCTAACTGGGGCAGGCCCTGGAGATCCTGGGGCTGCCAAAGCCAGCGGGGCCTGCGGAGCTGGAGGAGGGGCAGTGGTGACTGGGCCCGGCAGAGCTGGGGCAGGGGGCTGGGGGGGCACGGAGAACACGGGGATGGCCGCAGCCGGGACCACGGGGGGGGACACGGGGCCTGGGGGGCCCGGCAGAGCCGTGGCAGCGCTGGGAGGCTGCGCCGGGAGAGCCTGGGCGGATGGAGATGGAGTCAGAGGTGGGGAATGAGCAGCATGAAGAACAGCTAAAGGAGAGAAACAGAGTGAGCCATGAGAGAAGGGAGGGAGGCAGGGAGAGGAGGAGAGATGGGGAGGGGACAGGCGGGCAGCCCTGGCCTTCCTCTGGCCTCTGTGCCCGCCTTCTGGCCCAGCAGACACTGCCTGGCTGCCAGGGTCAGCACGGACCAGGACCTTCATCCCGTCCTAGAACCCAGCAGCGATTCTCCCAAGTCCTGGAATGGCAGGAGGCACTCCCTGAAGCACCAGGCCCCAGCTCTGCCCTACCAAAGGGGCTGTCACAATCCCCGTGGAGCCCCAGAGGTCTGGCAGGACCCCCAGGGCTGCTCCCGATCTTGGGGTCACCCCCCGGGCTGCTGGGAGCACCCAAGAAGAGGAAAGAACAGTCAAATCTAACCCCATGGCACGTGCAGTTACCCCTGGAGTGCTCTGGGAGCCCCCTCCCTCCCTCCATGGGTGACACAGGCAGGTGCCCTGAGGGCGCAGGGACATGGGGGCGGTGGGGCCAGGCCCCCCAGTGCCCCCCAGTTCCCTGGAAGCTGTTAGGGTTAATGGAACTGCAACCCCCAGAACGGCACACGCTGGTTAATGCGGCACACGAGGGGTTACGGGAGGGTCCCGAGTACCTGGAGCAGGGATGGGAGCAGGAACGGGGGCAGCTGGAGCTGAACGGGGAGAACAACAGTTCATTAAGGCAAATCCCACTGAGCAGGAGCAGCTGCCAGCTCCCCAGCCAGGGCTAAGAGAACCTGGAGAGAGCCTGGCCATTCCCAACGCCAGCTGCTGATCCAAGGGCACCGCTCAGGCACCAGGCCCTGAGAGGGCTCAGCTTCCAGCTCCTGAGTCTGGAGAGAGCCCTGACATTCCCAACGAAATTCCCAGTGCCAACCAGCAAAGGGCGCCGTTTAGGGAATAGAGGCCATGACAGGGCTTAGCTTCCAGCTCCAGAGAACCCTGACATTCCCTATGAAATTCCCAATTCCAACCAGCAATCAAAGGGCACCGCTCAGGCACCAGGCAATGAGAGGGCTCAGCTTCCAGCTCCTGAGCCTGGAGAGAGCCCTGACATTCCCTATGAAATTCCCAATTCCAACCAGCAATCAAAGGGCACCGTTTAGGGAAGAGGCCATGAGAGAGCTCAGCTTCCAGCTCCAGAGAGCCCTGACATTCCCAACAAAATTCCCTATTCCAATCAGCAATCAAAGGGCACCGTTTAGGGAAGAGGCCCTTAGAGGGCTCAGCTTCCAGCTCCTGGGTCTGGAGAGAGCCCTGACATTCCCAACGAAATTCCCAGTGCCAACCAGCAATCAAAGGGCACCGTTTAGGGAATAGAGGCCCTGAGAGGGCTCAGCTTCCAGCTCCAGAGAGCCCTGACATTCCCAACAAAATTCCCAATGCCAACCAACAATCAAAGGGCACCGTTTAGGGAATAGAGGCCCTGAGAGAGCTCAGCTTCCAGCTCCTGAGTCTGGAGAGAGCCCTGACATTCCCAACGAAATTCCCTATTCCAACCAGCAATGAAAGGGCACCGTTTAGGGAATAGAGGCCCTGAGAGGGCTCAGCTTCCAGCTCCAGAGAGCCCTGACATTCCCAACAAAATTCCCAATGCCAACCAGCAATCAAAGGGCACCGTTTAGGGAAGAGGACATGAGAGAGCTCAACTTCCAGCTCCTGAGCCTGGAGAGAGCCCTGACATTCCCAAGATGATTCCCAGCACCCTCTGGAGATGCAAGGGCACCGCTCAGGGAGGAGCCCGGGAGGGCAGTGCTGGTCCAACCGGTGCTGCCGGCTGGGAGGGCAGAGCCGGAGCTGCAGCCCAAAGCCAGCCCCATCCCACGGCTCCTGTCCCTCCCAGGTGCTGTGTCCCTGTCCCACCCTGGCATCGCGGTCACAGTCGTGTCCTGGTCTCACTGCCACCCACGGAATGCAGGGAATGACATCCCTGTCCCTGCCCCAGGAATGGGGTCCTGGAAGATTTTTTTAATGCCCCGTTTTACCCCGAACCACGGGACTGTGGAAGGATGGGAAGGCCTGGAGCTGGGCATCGGTGCCAAGGGGTGCCAGGACACTTCCTGCTCCAGGGAACATCCTGGAAGGAGCAACAAGTCCTGCCAAGGGCTGTGCTGGGCCCGGGCCCGTCACGGAACAGGCTGTGCAGAGCTGCCCTCTCCAGAGCAATCCTTTATCCCTGCCTGCTCTCCCTGTTCCAGCTCCACGGGCACCGCCTGAGCACATTCCTGATAAACACAATCACTCCTGCTTGTCCTCCCCTCACAGCCCCACCTTTCCTTGGGGCCTTCCCAAACATCACCAAGCCAAAGGATTTCCCAAAACCAGGGGATTTTGGAGGGAATTCTCAAACCACCTGGGTGGCACAGCCTGCCCAGAGTCCCTCTGGATCAGTAAGCTCCATCCTCCGGGGTTTTTCCAGGGATTTCCCGACCTCCATGGAATGAGATGAACATCCAAGGATCATCCTGAGGATCCCCACAACGCCACCAGAGGCTCGAGAGCAGCAGAATTTTGGGAGTTGTCAGCTGAGAGGGATAGAAGAGCCATCCCAGGGAGGGGGCCCCAAGCAGGAATTCCAGCCACGCCGGGAGGGATGAGGAGCGCAGCAGCTCCCTGGGAATCATCGGAGCAGCTGTCACAGCAACAGCCAGCACTCGGCTCCCTCCTTGTGTCCCCGCTCTGTCACCAACCCAAACGGGACAGCGCCCAAAATCCAATGGGACCCCAAATCCAACAGGGTAGACCCCCAAAATTCAGCGAGAGACCCCAAAATCCAATAGGGCAGACCCCCAAAATTCAGTGAGACCCTCAAATCCAAAGGGACAGATTCCAAATCCAACAGGGCAGACCCCCAAAATTCAATGAGAGATTCCCAAATCCAACAGGGCAGACCCTAAAAATTCAATGAGAGATTCCCAAATCTAATGGGGCAGATCCCCAAAATTCCATGAGAGACCCTCAAATCCAATGGGACAGACCCCAAATCCAATGGGGCAGACCCTCAAAATTCAGTGAGACCCTCAAATCCTATGGGACAGACCCCAAACCAAACAGGACAGATCCTGAAAATCCAATGAGAGACCCTCAAATCCAAAGGGACAGACCCTAAATCAAATAGGACAGACCCCCAAAATTCAGTGAGAGACCCCCAAATCCAACAGAGCAGACCCCCAAAATTCAGCGAGAGACTCTCAAATCCAAAGGGACAGACCCTAAATCAAATAGGACAGGCCCCCAAAATTCAGCGAGAGACCCTCAAATCCTATGGGACAGACCCCAAACCAAACAGAACAGATCCCGCAAATCCAATGAGAGACCCTCAAATCCAAAGGGACAGACCCCAAATCCAACAGGGCAGACCCCCAAAATTCAGCGAGAGACTCTCAAATCCAAAGGGACAGACCCCAAATCCAACAGGGCAGACCCCCAAAATTCAGCGAGAGACTCTCAAATCCAAAAGGACAGACATTCAAATCCAGTGGGGGAGACCCTCAAATGTGACAGGGCAGACCCCCAAATCCACCGAAGACCCCCAAATCCACCGGGGGAGACCCCCAAACCCAACAGGAGAGCCCTGTTCACCCTCGTGCCCTGAGAGGCCCCCTCACACCGGGTGACAAACACCCAGCCACGGAGCAGACTCAAAATCCAACGGGAAAACGCCGAACCCAGCAGGGAAAACCCCCAAACCCAACGGGAGAGACCCCCAAATCCAACAGCCCGACCTGGCCACGATCAGCCAAACCGGGCTCCGAGCGGAGCCGTCCCCGTCCCCGGGATTTTGGGACACGAGGGGCCCCGTGCCTCCGCTCGCGTTCCCTGCGGGATAACCCGCGTGTCTTGCGTGGGAAGCCACAAAACCGGCCCGGTTTGTTTTGGTCACAGCACGAGGACACGGAACGGACACCCCAAAACCCACGCGGTGGAGGTGATAAAACCCGAACCGGGGTCACACAACCCCCGCCGCCACCGGGAGACCCCCGGCCCAGGCGCCCTCCCGCAGACCGGGCCAGGCGAGGGGATCCCGGCAATCACCCCCAAAACCGCCCCGGAGCAACCCCCGGCCTCACCTGTCTCCGCCTGCGGCTGCGGCAGCTCCTGCTCCGTGGCCGGGACGGTTTCTGTGGCTTCGCCGGGCATTTCTACGGGAAGGGAGAAACCGAGAGGCCCGGGCTCGCCGGGGCTCCGGGACAGCCCCGGGGCCGCCACCGCTGTCTCGTCCTTCCCACCCCGTTCGGACACCGAGCGCCTTCCGCTACCGGGGGAATCTACCCAGGAGACTCGGTGGCACGGCACGGGCAGAGCCCGATCCCGACCCCAGTCCCGGTCCCGGTGTGGGGCCTAGGCCGCCTCGTCCCCCCCCCCCGCCCCCTCTGCCCTGCCCGGCGCGCCTGTGGCCCCATCGACAGCCTCAACCGGCTCCTCCCGGCCACCCGCCCGTCCCGCTAGCGGCGAGCGGCGCCCTAAGCGGCGGATGGCGGGGGATGGCGGCGGATGGCGGCGCGGGACTCACTGTGCGGGGAGCGGGGCCCAAGATGGCGGCGGAAAGAGACCGAGAGGGCAGCGCGACTTCCGGGAGCACGGGACTTCCGGGGCAGGGGGAGAGATCGGCAACACGGTCCGGTCCGGGCCCCACGGCCGCGCTCCGGCGTTCCGGGCTCTGTTCGGGCCCCCCGGGTGGGGGTTGGGGTCCCCGGGTGGGGTTGGGGTCCCCCGGGGTGGGGTTGGGGTCCCCCGGGTGGGGTTGGGGTCCCCCCGGGTGGGGTTGGGGTCCCCCCGGGTGGGGATGGGACCCCCGTGAGAGGGGGTGGGACCCCCGTGGGGAGGCGGCGAGGAGCCCTCCGGGTGAGGGATGAGATGCTGTGAATGTGGGGAAGGGTTTCAGCCGGTGGGGCAGAGATTCCTGGGGCTGGCAGGGATTCAAAGGGCAGGGGTCCAGGCAGGGTTATGGGGTCAGGACAGGTTTAAGGGGTCAGGGCAGGGTTATGGGGTCAGGACAAGGGTCATGGTAGGTTTATGGGGTTCCAGCCTGGGTTATGGGGTCAGGGCAGGGGTCCAGGGCATGTTGAGGGGGTCCAGGCAGGTTTAGGGTTTCAGGACAGGGTTATGGGGTCAGGACAGGTTTAGGGGTTCAGGACAGGGGTCCAGGCAGGATTAGGGGGTCAGGGCAGGTTTAGGGGGTCAGGACAGGGATTCAGGCAGGGTTAGTGGGTTCAGGCAGGATTAGGGGCTCAGGACAGGGTTTGGGGCTCAGGGCAGGGGTCCAGGCAGGTTTAGGGGTTCCAGGCAGGATTAGGGGGTCAGGGCAGGGGTCAGGGCAGGTTTAGAGGGTCCAGGCAGGGTTATAGGGTCAGAACAAGGGTACAGGCAGGATTAGGGGGTCAGGACAGGGTTTAGGGTGTCAGGACAGGGGTCCAGGCAGATTTAGGGGTTCCAAGCAGGTTTATGGGGTCAGGAGAGGTTTAGGGGGTCAGGGCAGGTTTAGGGGTTCCAGGCAGGATTCGGGGGTCAGGGCAGGGTTATTGGGTCAGGACAGGGGTCAGGGCAGGTTTAGGGCCTCAGGGCAGGTTTATGGGGTCAGGACAGGTTTAGGGGTTCAGGGCAGGGGTCCGGGCAGGATTAGGGGCTCAGGACAGGGTTTGGGGCTCAGGGCAGGGGTCAGGGTAGGTTTAGGGTTTCAGGACAGGGTTATGGGGTCAGGACAGGGGTCCAGGCAGGGGTCAGGGTTCCAGGGAGGTTTAGAGGGTCAGGACAGGGATTCAGGCAGGGTTAGTGGGTTCAGGCAGGGTTAGGGGGTCAGGACAGGGGCTCAGGGCAGGTTTAGGGGATCAGGGCAGGGTTAGAGGATCCAGGCAGGTTTATGGGGTCAGGACAGGTTTAGGGGCTCAGGACAGGGGTCAGGGCAGGTTTAGGGTTTCAGGACAGGGTTATGGGGTCAGGGCAGGTTTAGGGGGTCCAGGCAGGTTTTAGGGTCAGGACAAGGGTCAGGGCAGGTTTAGGGATTCCAGGCTGGGTTATGGGGTCAGGACAGGGGTCAGGGCAGGTTTGGGGGGTCCAGGCAGGGTTATGGGGTCAGGACAGGGATTCAGGCAGGGTTAGGGGGTCCAGGCAGGTTTAGGGGGTCAGGGCAGGGTTAGGGAGTCAGGGTGGGGGTCCAGGCAGGATTAGGGGGTCAGGACAGGAGTCAGGGCAGGTTTAGGGGATCAGGGCAGGTTTAGGGGGTCCAGTCAGGGTTAGTGGGTCCAGGCAGGGTTATGGGGTCAGGACAAGGGTCCAGGCAGGATTAGGGGCTCAGGACAGGGTTTAGGGTGTCAGGACAGGGGTCCAGGCAGATTTAGGGGTTCCAGGCAGGTTTATGGGGTCAGGAGAAGTTTATGGGGTCAGGGCAGGCTTAGGGGGTCCAGGCAGGTTTATGGGGTCAGGACAGGTTTAGGGGTTCAGGGCAGGGGTCCAGGCAGGATTAGGGGCTCAGGACAGGGTTTGGGGCTCAGGGCAGGGGTCAGGGTAGGTTTAGGGTTTCAGGACAGGGTTATGGGGTCAGGGCAGGTTTATGGGGTCAGGGCAGGTTTATGGGGTCAGGGCAGGTTTAGGGGGTCAGGGCAGGGGTCAGGGCAGGTTTAGGGGCTCAGGACAGGGGTCAGGGCAGGCTTAGGGGGTCCAGGCAGGTTTTAGGGGGTCCAGGCAGGTTTTAGGGGTCCAGGCTGGGGGTGGGGGCAGTGACCCCACTCTGCAGAGCAGCCACCCCCACCCACCCCAGCACGGGACGCGTGTGAGCAGAAAGGTTTAATTCGCGTAGAAAACGTTCCAAAAGGTACAAAAACTGGGAAGGGGGCGGGGAATTTGGGGGATTTGTGGGATTTGGGGGCTGCTCCGAGAGGCACCGGGACCCCCAGGCCAGCAGAGGTGACAAGGACACGCTGTGACACCGAGTCCCTCGGCGTCCAGGCCTCAGAAATCCCCTTGGAGATCTGCCAGGAGGAGAAACGGGAAGGGCTTTTCCAAAGGGAAATTGTCACAGCAGCAGCCAGGAGGCAGCTCCGTGCTGGTGTCCCCTCTGTGTCCCCTCTGTGTCCCCTCTGTGTCCCCAACACTCGTGGTACCAGATCCAGGGGGAGATGTCCCAAACCCAATGGGAGAGATCCCAAATCCAATGGGAGAGATCCCAAATCCAATGGGAGAGATCCCAAATCCAATGGGAGAGATCCCAAATCCAATGGGAGAGACCCCAAATCCAACAGGGCAGATCCCAAATCCTACAGGGCAGATCCCAAATCCAACAGGGCAGATCCCAAATCCAATGGACAGACCCCAAATCCCATAGGGCAGATCCCAAATCCAACAGGAGACCCCAAATGCAACAGGGCACATCCCCCAAAATTCAGTGAGAGACCCCAAATTCAATGGGAGAGACCCCAAATCTAATGGGATGAACCCTCAAATCCAACAGGAGACTCCCAAATCCAATGGGACAGACCCCAAATGCAACGGGAGCCCCCCAAATCCATTCTCAGAGGCAGAAGGTCCCTTTTGGGGTCCCTTTGGGGTCTCTTT
>JAVTVJ010003467.1:0-13119 GCA_034509425.1 Eopsaltria australis
ATTCACCGACTAGACGCAAATGAGGTTGGAGTGTGGATGTTGGTGTTAGGCCACGCCCCTTTTGATTCAAACAAGGCCCCATGATCACTGGGTGTGGCCACGCCCTTTATGCTAATCAGGGACAAATATGGTCAGCCCAAAACCTCCCAAATTCATCCCAAAATCCTGCTCAGATCCTTCTAAACCCCTCAGGGACCCCCAAAATCCCCCAAATTCACCCCAAAATCCACTTCAGATCCCCCTAAACCGCTCAGGGACACCTAAAATCCCCCAAATTCACCCCAAAATCCACTTCAGGTGCCCCTAAACCCCTCAGGGATCCCCAAAATCCACCAAATTCACCCCACAATCCCCCATATTCTACCTGGGACCCCCATCATCCCCTACATTTCCCCCCAAAGCCCTCAGATCGCCTCAAAACCCACTGCGTTAGCGCCACCTAGTGGCTGGGAGGTCTCAGTGCCTGCCGGGCTAGAGCCTAGCCGAGCAGGAGCTGCGCATGCGCCGCCTGCTGGGGGAGGAGTCGCCCGTCAGGCCACGCCCCTGGGGGCGGGGCCGCGGCCGCTATGCAAATGAGGCGGCCTTAGATGGGAAAAATGACCAAATATGGAAAAGATGGCTGAAAATGGAGGAAAATGCGGTTTTTAGGGGGGAAAACGGGGATCTGGGGGCAGTTTGGGGGGATTTGGGGAAAATTGGGGCAGTTCTGGGTCATTTTGGGGACTTTTGGGGGAAGTTTTGGGTCATTTTGGGTCTTTTGGAGGGCTTGGGGAAACACTTGATGCAAATGATGGAAATGCGATTAATTAACGCTGATGGACTCTGCTTTTCATGCAAATGAAGTTTATTGCAAGGGAATGAATAAGATTTAATTGAATCACGCCTGTATTTATGCCAAAAATGATGAATATTCACCGACTATACGCAAATGAGGTTGGAGTGTGGATGTTGGTGTTAGACCACGCCCCTTTTGATTCAAACAAGGCCCCGTGATCACTGGGTGTGGCCACGCCCTTTATGCTAATCAGGGACAAATATGGTCAGCCCAAAACCCCCCAACTTCTCACCCCTGCAAAATCCTTGCTCAGATCTCCCTAAACCCCTCAGGGACTCCCAAAACTCTGCACCAATCTCCTAAAATCCACACTCTGACCCCCTAAACCAAGCTCAGGGACACCAAATCCCCCCAAATTCACCCCAAATCCACTTCAGGTGCCCCTAAACCCTCAGGGATCCCTAAAATCCAATTAAATTCACTCCCACAATCCCCATATTCTACCTGGGACTCTTCTATCATCCCCACATTTCCCCAGCCCCTCATGATCACCTTCAAAAACTCACTGGCCACATATGCTAGCCACCTAGTGGGTTGAGGTTCAGGCCTGCCGGGTTAGAGCCAGGGCTGAGCAGGAAGGGCACATGCTGCCTGCTGGGGAGGAGTTCGTCAGGCCACGCCCTGGGGCCGCGGCCATGCAAATGAGGCGGCCTTAGATGGGAAAAATGAGCAACTATGGAAAAGATGGCTGAAAATGGAGGAAAATGCGGTTTTTAGGGGGGAAAAGGGGGATCTGGGGGCAGTTTGGGGGGATTTGGGGAAAATTGGGGCAGTTCTGGGTCATTTTGGGGACTTTTTGGGGAAGTTTTGGGTCATTTTGGGTCTTTTGGAGGGTTTGGGGAAACACTTGATGCAAATGATGGAAATGCGATTAATTAACGCCGATGGACTCTGCTTTTCATGCAAATGAAGTTTATTGCAAGGGAATTAATAAGATTTAATTGAATCACGCCTGTATTTATGCCAAAAAATGATGAATATTCACCGACTATACGCAAATGAGGTTGGAGTGTGGATGTTGGTGTTAGGCCACGCCCCTTTTGATTCAAACAAGGCCCCGTGATCACTGGGTGTGGCCACGCCTTTTATGCTAATCAGGGACAAATATGGTCAGCCCAAAACCCCCAACTTCACCCCAAAATCCTGCTCAGATCTCCCTAAACCCCTCAGGGACCCCCAAAATCCCCCAAATTCACCCCAAAATCCACTTCTAGATCCTCTAAACCAGGACACCCCAAAACTCCAACGTTCATAAATCCACTTCAGGTGCCCTAACCCCAGGGATCCCCAAAATCACCCAACCACCCCACACAATCCCATATTCTACCTAGACCCCATCTATCCCCTGACATTTCCCCAAAGCCCTCAGATCGCCTCAAACCCCACTGCGTTAGCGCCACCTAGTGGCCGGGAGGACTCAGTGCCTGCCGGGCTAGAGCCAGGCCGAGCAGGAGCTGCGCATGCGCCGCCTGCTGGGGGAGGAGTCGCCCGTCAGGCCACGCCCCTGGGGGCGGGGCCGCGGACGCTATGCAAATGAGGCGGCCTTAGATGGGAAAAATGAACAAATATGGAAGATGCTGAAATGGAGGAAATGCGGTTTTTAGGGGGGAAACGGGGGTCTGGGGGCAGTTTGGGGGGATTTGAGGAAAATGGGGGCAGTTCTGGGTCATTTTGGGGACTTTTTGGGGAAGTTTTGGGTCATTTTGGGTCTTTTGGAGGGCTTGGGGAAACACTTGATGCAAATGATGGAAATGCGATTAATTAACGCTGATGGACTCTGCTTTTCATGCAAATGAAGTTTATTGCAAGGGAATGAATAACATCTAATTGAATCACGCCTGTATTTATGCAAAAAAATGATGAATATTCACCGACTATACGCAAATGAGGTTGGAGTGTGGATGTTGGTGTTAGGCCACGCCCCTTTTGAATCAAACAAGGCCCCGTGATCACTGGGTGTGGCCACGCCCTTTATACTAATCAGGGACAAATATGGTCAGCCCAAAACCCCCCAAATTCACCCCAAAATCCTGCTCAGATCCTTCTAAAACCCTCAGGGACCCCCAAAATCCCAAAACTCACCCCAAAATCCACTTCAGATCCCCCTAACCGCTCAGGGACACCCAAAATCCCCCAAATTCAACCAAAATCCACTTCAGGTGCCCTAAACCCTCAGGGAATCCCAAAATCCCAAATTCACCCCACACTCCCCCATATTCTACCTGGGACCCCCATCATCCCCTACATTTCCCGCCAAAGCCCTCAGATCGCCTCAAACCCCACTGCGTTAGCGCCACCTAGTGGCCGGGAGGTCTCAGTGCCTGCCGGGCTAGAGCCAGGCCGAGCAAGAGCTGCGCATGCGCCGCCTGCTGGGGGAGGAGTCGCCCGTCAGGCCACGCCCCTGGGGGCGGGGCCGCGGCCGCTATGCAAATGAGGCGGCCTTATATGGGAAAAATGAGCAACTATGGAAAAGATGGCTGAAAATGGAGGAAAATGCGGTTTTTAGGGGGGAAAAGGGGGATCTGGGGGAAGTTTTGGGGGATTTGGGGAAAATTGGGGCAGTTCTGGGTCATTTTGGGGACTTTTTGGGGAAGTTTTGGGTCATTTTGGGTCTTTTGGAGGGCTTGGGAAACACTTGATGCAAATGATGGAAATGCGATTAATTAACGCTGATGGACTCTGCTTTTCATGCAAATGAAGTTTATTGCAAGGGAATGAATAAGATCTAATTGAATCACGCCTGTATTTATGCAAAAAATGATGAATATTCACCGACTAGACGCAAATGAGGTTGGAGTGTGGATGTTGGTGTTAGGCCACGCCCCTTTTGAGTCAAAGAAGGCCCCGTGATCACTGGCTGTGGCCACGCCATTTATGCTAATGAGGGACAAATATGGTCAGCCCAAAACCCCCAACTTCACCCAAAAATCCTGCTCAGATCCTTCTAAACGCCCTCAGGGTACGCTCCCAAAATCCGCCAAATTCACCCCAAAATCGCACCTCAGATCCTCTAAAACGCTTCAGGGACCCCAAAATCCCCAAATTCACCCCAAAATCCACTTCAGGGTGCCCCTACCCTTCAGGGATCCGCGCAAATCACGCAAATTCACCCACAATCCCCATAATTCTACCTGGGCCCCCATCATCCTTACATTTACCCCAAAGCCCTCAGATCGCCTCAAACCCCACTGCGTTAGCGCCACCTAGTGGCCGGGAGGTCTCAGTGCCTGCCGGGCTAGAGCCAGGCCGAGCAGGACCTGCGCATGCGCCGCCTGCTGGGGGAGGAGTCGCCCGTCAGGCCACGGCCCTGGGGGCGGGGCCGCGGCCGCTATGCAAATGAGGCGGCCTTAGATGGGAAAAATGAGCAAATCTGGAAAAGATGGCTGAAAATGGAGGAAAATGCGGTTTTTAGGGGGGAAAAGGGGGATCTGGGGGCAGTTTGGGGGGATTTGGGGAAAATTGGGGCAGTTCTGGGTCATTTTGGGGACTTTTTGGAGGGCTTGGGGAAACACGATGCAAATGATGGAAATGCGATTAATTAACGCTGATGGACTCTGCTTTTCATGCAAATGAAGTTTATTGCAAGGGAATGAATAAGATCTAATTGAATCACGCCTGTATTTATGCAAAAAAATGATGAATATTCACCGACTAGACGCACATGAGGTTGGAGTGTGGAGTTGGTGGTAGGCTCGTCCCTTTTGATTCAAACAAGGCCGTGATCACTGCTGTGGCCACGCCCTTTATGACTATGAATCAGGGACAAACATGGTCAGCCAAAATCCCATTAAAAATTCACCCAAATCCTGCTCAGATCCGTCTAAACCTCAAGGACCCCAAAAATCCCAAATTCCACCCAAAATCCATTAGGTGCCCCTAAAACCCCCAGGGATCAGCAAAATCCACTAATTAACCCACAATCCCCCATATTCTACCTGGGACCCCCATCATCCCCTACATTTCCCCCCAAAGCCCTCAGATCGCCTCAAAACCCACTGCGTTAGCGGCCCCTAGTGGCCGGGAGGTCTCAGTGCCTGCCGGGCTAGAGCCAGGCCGAGCAGGAGCTGCGCATGCGCCGCCTGCTGGGGGAGGAGTCGCCCGTCAGGCCACGGCCCTGGGGGCGGGGGCGCGGCCGCTATGCAAATGAGGCGGCCTTAGATGGGAAAAATGAGCAACTATGGAAAAGATGGCTGAAAATGGAGGAAAATGCGGTTTTTAGGGGGAAACGGGGGATCTGGGGGCAGTTTGGGAGGATTTGGGGAAAATTGGGGCAGTTCTGGGTCATTTTGGGGACTTTTTGGGGAAGTTTTGGGTCATTTTTGGTCTTTTGGAGGGCTTGGGGAAACACTTGATGCAAATGATGGAAATGCGATTAATTAACGCTGATGGACTCTGCTTTTCATGCAAATGAAGTTTATTGCAAGGGAATGAATAAGATTTAATTGAATCACGCCTGTATTTATGCAAATAAATGATGAATATTCACCGACTAGACGCAAATGAGGTTTGAGTGTGGATGTTGGTGTTAGGCCACGCCCCTTTTGATTCAAACAAGGCCCCGTGATCACTGGGTGTGGCCACGCCCTTTATGCTAATCAGGGACAAATATGGTCAGTCCAAAACCCCCCAAATTCACCCCAAAATCCTGCTCAGATCCTTCTAAACCCCTCAGGGACCCCCAAAATCCCCCAAATTCACCCCAAAATCCGCTTCAGATCCCCCTAAACCCCTCAGGGACACCCAAAATCCCCCAAATTCACCCCAAAATCCACTTCAGGTGCCCCTAAACCTCTCAGGGATCCCCAAAATCCACCAAATTCACCCCACAATCCCCATATTCTACTGGGACCCCATCATCCCTAATTTTCCCCCCAAAGCCCTCAGATCGCTCAAAACCCACTGCGTTAGCGCACTAGTGGCCGGGAGGTTCAGTGCCTGCGGGCTAGAGCCAGGGCGAGCAAGAGATGCGCATGCGCCGTGCTGGGGGAGGAGTCGCCCGTCAGGCACGCCCCTGGGGCGCGGGGCCGCGGCCGCTATGCAAATGAGGCGGCCTTAGATGGGAAAAATGACCAAATTATGGAAAGATGGCTGAGAATGGAGGAAATGCGGTTTTAGAGGGGAACGGGGTCTGGGGGCAGTTTTTGGGGGGATTTGGGGAATTGGGGCAGTTTCTGGGTCCATTTTGGGATTTTTTGAGGGCTTGGGGAAACACTTGATGCAAATGATGGAAATGCGATTAATTAACGCTGATGGACTCTGCTTTTCATACAAATGAAGTTTATTGCAAGGGAATGAATAAGATTTAATTGAATCACGCCTGTATTTATGCAAATAAATGATGGATATTCACCGACTACACGCAAATGAGGTTGGAGTGTGGATGTTGGTGTTAGGCCACGCCCCTTTTGATTCAAACAAGGCCCCGTGATCACTGGGTGTGGCCACGCCCTTTATGCTAATCAGGGACAAATATGGTCAGCCCCAAATCCCCATTAAATTCACCCCAAAATCCTGCTCAGATCCTTCTAAACCCCTCAGGGACCCCCAAAATCCCCCAAATTCACCCCAAAATCCACTTCAGGTGCCCTTAAACCCCTCAGGGATCCCCAAAATCCACCAAATTCACCCCACAATCCCCCATATTCTACCTGGGACCCCCATCATCCCCTACATTTCCCCCCAAAGCCCTCAGATCGCCTCAAAACCCACTGCGTTAGCGCCACCTAGTGGCGGGAGGTCTCAGTGCCTGCCGGGCTAGAGCAGGCAAGCAGGAGCTGCGCAATGCGGCGCCTGCTGGGAGGAGTCGCCCGTCAGGCCACGCCCCTGGGGGCGGGCGCGCGGCCGCTATGCAAATGAGGCGGCCTTAGATGGGAAAAAGTGAGAAACTTTGGAAAGATGGCTGAAAATGGAGGAAAATGCGGTTTTTAGGGGGGACACGGGGGATCTGCGGGCAGTTTGGGGGGATTTGGGGAAAATTGGGGCAGTTCTGGGTCATTTTGGGGGACTTTTTGGGGAAGTTTTGGGTCATTTTGGGTCTTTTGGAGGGCTTGGGGAAACCCTTGATGCAAATGATGGAAATGCGATTAATTAACGCTGATGGACTCTGCTTTTCATGCAAATGAAGTTTATTGCAAGGGAATGAATAAGATTTAATTGAATCACGCCTGTATTTATGCCAAAAAATGATGAATATTCACCGACTATACGCAAATGAGGTTGGAGTGTGGATGTTGGTGTTAGGCCACGCCCCTTTTGATTCAAACAAGGCCCCGTGATCACTGGGTGTGGCCACGCCTTTTATGCTAATCAGGGACAAATATGGTCAGCCCAAAACCCCCCAAATTCACCCCAAAATCCTGCTCAGATCCTTCTAAACCCCTCAGGGACCCCCAAATCCCCCAAATTCACCCCAAAATCCACTTCAGATCCCCCTAAACCGCTCAGGGACACCCAAAATCCCCCAAATTCACCCCAAAATCCACTTCAGGTGCCCCTAAACCCCTCCGGGATCCCCAAAATGCACCAAATTCAACACAATCCCCATATTCTACCTGGGACCCAATCATTCCTACATTTCCCCAAAGCCTCAATCGCTCAAAACCACTGCGTTAGCGCCACGTAGTGGGCCGGAGGTCTCAGTGCTGCGGGCTAGAGCCAGGCCGAGCAGGAGCTGCGCATGCGCTTGCCTGCTGGGGGGGAGTCGCCCGTCAGGCACGCCCCTGGGGGCGGGGCCCGCGGGCTTGCAAATGAGGCGGCCTTAGATGGAAAAATGAGCAAATATGGAAAAGATGGCTGAAAATGGAGGAAATGCGGTTTTTAGGGGGGAAAAGGGGGATCTGGGGGCAGTTTGGGGGGATTTGGGGAAAATTGGGGCAGTTCTGGGTCATTTTGGGTCTTTTGGAGGGCTTGGGGAAACACGATGCAAATGATGGAAAATGCGATTAATTAACGCTGATGGACTCTGCTTTTCATGCAAATGAAGTTTATTGCAAGGGAATTGATAAGATTTAATTGAATCACGCCTGTATTTATGCAAATAAATGATGAATAGTCACCGACTATACGCAAATGGGGTTGGAGTGTGGATGTGTGTTCGGGCCCACGCCCCTTTTGATTCAAACAAGGCCCCGTGATCACTGGCTGTGGCCACGCCCTTTATGCTAATCAGGAACAAATATGGTCAGTCCAAAATCCCCCAAATTCACCCCAAAATCCCACTTCAGGTGCCCCTAAACCCCTCAGGGATCCCCAAAATCCACCAAATTCACCCCACAATCCCCCATATTCTAACTGGGACCCCCATCATCCCCTACATTTCCCCCCAAAGCCCTCAGATCGCCTCAAAACCCACTGCGTTAGCGCCACCTAGTGGCCGGGAGGTCTCAGTGCCTGCCGGGCTAGAGCCAGGCTGAGCAGGAGCTGCGCATGCGCCGCCTGCTGGGGGAGGAGTCGCCCGTCAGGCCACGGCCCTGGGGGCGGGGCCGCAGCCGCTATGCAAATGAGGCGGCCTCAGATGGGAAAAATGACCAAATATGGAAAAGATGGCTGAAAATGGAGGAAAATGCGGTTTTTAGGGGGGAAAAGGGGGATCTGGGGGCAGTTTGGGGCGATTTGGGGAAAATTGGGGCAGTTCTGGGTCATTTTGGGGACTTTTGGGGGAAGTTTTGGGTCATTTTGCGTCTTTTGGAGGGCTTGGGGAAACAATGCAAATGATGGAAATGCGATTGATTAATGCTGATGGACTCTGCTTTTCATGCAAATGAAGTTTATTGCAAGGGAATGAATAAGATTTAATTGAATCACGCCTGTATTTATGCAAAAAAAAGATGAATATTCACCGACTAGACGCAAATGATGTTGGAGTGTGGATGTTGGTGTTAGGCCACGCCCCTTTTGATTCAAACAAGGCCCCGTGATCACTGGGTGTGGCCACGCCCTTTATGCTAATCAGGGACAAATATGGTCAGCCCAAATTCCAAATTCACACCCAAAATCCACTTCAGATCCCCTAACCGCTCAGGGAGAACCCAAATCCCTCAATTCACCCAATCACTTCAGGTGGCCCCTAAACCCTCAGGGATCCCAAATCTACCAATTCACACCACAATCCCATATTCTACTGGGACCCCCATCATCCCTACATTTCCCGCCAAAGCCCCTCAGACGCCTCAAAACCCACTGCGTTAGCGCCACTAGTGGCCGGGAGGTCTCAGTGCCTGCCGGGCTAGAAAGCCAGGCGAGCAGGAGCTGCGCTGCGCTGCCTGCTTGGGGGAGGAGTCGCCCGTCAGGGGCCCACGCCCCTGGGGCGGGCGCGGCCGCTATGCACATGAGGCGGCCTTAGATGGGAAAAATGAGCAACTATGGAAAAGATGGCTGAAAATGGAGGAAAATGCGGTTTTTAAGGGGGAAACGGGGGATCTGGGGGCAGTTTGGGGGGATTTGGGGAAAATTGGGGCAGTTCGGGGTCATTTTGGGGACTTTTTGGGGAAGTTTTGGGTCATTTTGGGTCTTTTGGAGGGCTTGGGGAAAAACTTGATGCAAATGATGGAAATGCACTTGATTAACGCTGATGGACTCTGCTTTTCATGCAAATGGAGTTTATTGCAAGGGAATGAATAAGATTTAATTGAATCACGCCTGTATTTATGCAAATAAATGATGAATATTCACCGACTATACGCAAATGAGGTTGGAGTGTGGATGTTGGTGTTAGGCCACGCCCCTTTTGATTCAAACAAGGCCCCGTGATCACTGGGTGTGGCCACGCCCTTTATGCTAATCAGGGCCAAATATGGTCAGCCCAAAATCCCCATTAAATTCACCCCGAAATCCTGCTCAGATCCTTCTAAACCCACCAGGGACCCCCAAAATCCCATAAATTCACCCCAAAATCCACTTCAGATCTCCCTAAACCCCTCAGGGACACCCAAAATCCCCCAAATTCACCCCAAAATCCCAATATTCTACCTGGGACCATCATCCCCTAATTTCCCCAAAGCCTCAGATCGCTCAAAAAACCCACGCGTTAGCGCCACTAGTGGCGGGAGGTCCTCGTGCCTGCCGGGCTAGAGCCAGGCCGAGCAGGAGCTGCGCATGCGCCGCCTGCTGGGGGAGGAGTCGCCCGTCAGGCCACGGCCCTGGGGTCGGGGCCGCGGCCGCTATGCAAATGAGGCGGCCTTAGATGGGAAAAATGACCAAATATGGAAAAGATGGCTGAAAATGGAGGAAAATGCGGTTTTTAGGGTGGAAAAAAGGGATCTGGGGGAAGTTTGGGGGATTTGGGGAAAATTGGGGCAGTTCTGGGTCATTTTGGGGACTTTTTGGGGAAGTTTTGGGTCATTTTGGGTCTTTTGGAGGGCTTGGGGAAACACTTGATGCACATGATGGAAATGCGATTAATTAACGCTGATGGCTCTGCTTTTCATGCATGAAGTTTATTGCAAGGGAATGAATAAGATCTAATTGAATCACGCATGTTTTTATGCAAATAAATGATGAATATTCCCGACTAATACGCAAATGAGGTTGGAGTGGTGGATGTTGGTGTTAGGCACACCCCTTTGATTCACAAGGAACACCGTGATCAATGGGTGATGGCCAGGCCCTTTATGCTATAGGGACAAATATGGTCAGCCCAAACCCCCAAATTCCCCAAAATCCTTCTGCTCAGATCTTCTAAACCCCTCAGGGAACGCACCAAAATCCCAAATTCACCCCAAAATCCACTTCAGATCCCCTAACCGCTCCGGGACACCAAAATCCCAAAATTCCCAATATCCACTTCAGGTGCCCCTAAACCCCTCAGGGATCCCCAAAATCCACCAAATTCACCCCACAATCCCCCATATTCTACCTGGGACCCCCATCATCCCGTACATTTCCCCCCAAAGCCCTCAGATCGCCTCAAAACCCACTGCGTTAGCGCCACCTAGTGGCCGGGAGGTCTCAGTGCCTGCCGGGCTAGAGCCAGGCCGAGCAGGAGCTGCGCATGCGCTGCCTGCTGGGGGAGGAGTCGCCCGTCAGGCCACGGCCCTGGGGCGGGGCCGCGGCCGCTATGCAAATGAGGCGGCCTTAGATGGGAAAAATGACCAAATATGGAAAAGATGGCTGAAAATGGAGGAAAATGCGGTTTTTAGGGGGGAAAAGGGGGATCTGGGGGCAGTTTGGGGGGATTTGGGAAAATTGGGGCAGTTCTGGGTCATTTTGGGGAATTTTGGGGAAGTTTTGGGTCATTTTGGGTCTTTTGGAGGGCTTGGGGAAACACTTGATGCAAATGATGGAAATGCGCTTGATTAACGCTGATGGACTCTGCTTTTCATGCAAATGAAGTTTATTGCAAGGGAATGAATAAGATTGAATTGAATCACGCCTGTATTTATGCAAAAAAATGATGAATATTCACCGACTATACGCAAATGAGGTTGGAGTGTGGATGTTGGTGTTAGGCCACGCCCCTTTTGAGTCAAACAAGGCCCCGTGATCACTGGGTGTGGCCACGCCCTTTATGCTAATCAGGGACAAATATGGTCAGCGCAAAACCCCCCAAATTCACCCCAAAATCCTGCTCAGATCTTTCTAAACCCATCAGGGACCCCCAAAATCCCCCAAATTCACCCCAAAATCCACTTCAGATCCCCCTAAACCGCTCAGGGACACCCAAAATCCCCCAAATTCACCCCAAAATCCACTTCAGTTGCCCCTAAACCCCTCAGGGATCCCCAAAATCCACCAAATTCACCCCACAATCCCCCATATTCTACCTGGGACCCCCATCATCCCTTACATTTCCCCCCAAAGCCCTCAGATCGCCTCAAAACCCACTGCGTTAGCGCCACCTAGTGGCCGGGAGGTCTCAGTGCCTGCCGGGCTAGAGCCAGGCCGAGCAGGAGCTGCGCATGCGCCGCCTGCTGGGGGAGGAGTCGCCCGTCAGGCAACGCCCCTGGGGGCGGGGCCGCGGCCGCTATGCAAATGAGGCGGCCTTAGATGGGAAAAATGAACAAATCTGGAAAAGATGGCTGAAAATGGAGGAAAATGCGGTTTTTATAGGGGAAACGGGGGATCTGGGGGCAGTTTGGGAGGATTTGGGGAAAATTGGGGCAGTTCTGGGTCATTTTGGGGACTTTTTGGGGAAGTTTTGGGTCATTTTGGGTCTTTTGGAGGGCTTGGGAAACACTTGATGCAAATGATGGAAATGCGATTAATTAACGCTGATGGACTCTGCTTTTCATGCAAATGAAGTTTATTGCAAGGGAATGAATAAGATCTAATTGAATCACGCCTGTATTTATGCAAAAAAATGAAGAATATTCTCCGACTATACGCAAATGAGGTTGGAGTCTGGATGTTGGTGTTAGGCCACGCCCCTTTTGATTCAAACAAGGCCCCGTGATCACTGGGTGTGGCCGCGCCCTTTATGCTAATCAGGGACAAATATGGTCAGCGCAAAACCCCCCAACTTCACCCCAAAATCCTGCTCAGATCCTTCTAAACCCCTCAGGGACCCCCAAAATCCCCAAAATTCACCCCAAAATCCACTTCAGATCCCTAAACGTCAGGGACACCATCCCCCAATTCCAAAATCCACTTCAGGTGCCACTAAACCCCTCAGGGATCCCCAAAATCCACCAAATTCACCCCACAATCCCCCATATTCTACCTGGGACCCCAATCATCCCCTACATTTCCCCCCAAAGCCCTCAGATCGCCTCAAAACCCACTGCGTTAGCGCCACCTAGTGGCCGGGAGGTCTCAGTCCCTGCCGGGCTAGAGCCAGGCCGAGCAGGAGCTGCGCATGCGCCGCCTGCTGGGGGAGGAGTCGCCCGTCAGGCCACGCCCCTGGGGGCGGGGCCGCGGCAGCTATGCAAATGAGGCGGCCTTAGATGGGAAAAATGAGCAACTATGGAAAAGATGGCTGAAAATGGAGGAAAATGCGGTTTTTATAGTGGAAACGGGGGATCTGGGGGCAGTTTGGGGGGATTTGGGGAAAATTGGGGCAGTTCTGGGTCATTTTGGGGACTTTTTGGGGCAGTTCTGGGTCATTTTGGGTCTTTTGGAGGGCTTGGGGAAACACTTGATGCAAATGATGGAAATGCGATTATTTAACGCTGATGGACTCTGCTTTTCATGCAAATGAAGTTTATTGCAAGGGAATGAATAAGATTTAATTGAATCACGCCTGTATTTTGCAAAAAAATGATGAATATTCACCGACTATACGCAAATGAGGTTGGAGTGTGGATGTTGGTGTTAGGCCACGCCCCTTGTGATTCAAACAAGGCCCCGTG
>JAVTVJ010003469.1:0-13707 GCA_034509425.1 Eopsaltria australis
GGATTTTGGGGTGAATTTAATGGGGATTTTGGGCTGACCATGTTTGTCCCTGATTAGCATAAAGGGCGTGGCCACAGCCAGTGATCACGGGGCCTTGTCTGAATCAAAAGGGGCGTAGCCTAACACCAACATCCTCACTCCAACCTCATTTGCGTCTAGTCGGTGAATATTCATCATTTTTTTGCATAAATACAGGCGTGATTCAATTAAATCTTATTCATTCCCTTGCAATAAACTTCATTTGCATGAAAAGCAGAGTCCATCAGCGTTATTAATCGCATTTCCATCATTTGCATCAAGTGTTTCCCCAAGCCCTCCAAAAGACCCAAAATGACCCAAAACTTCCCCAAAAAGTCCCCAAAATGACCCAGAACTGCCCCAATTTCCCCAAATCCCCCCAAACTGCCCCCAGATCCCCCTTTTCCCCCCTAAAAACCGCATTTTCCTCCATTTTCAGCCATCTTTTCCATATTTGCTCATTTTTCCAATCTAAGGCCGCCTCATTTGCATAGCGGCCGCGGCCCCGCCCCCAGGGGCGTGGCATGACGGGCGACTCCTCCCCCAGCAGGCGGCGCATGCGCAGCTCCTGCTCGGCCTGGCTCTAGCCCGGCAGGCACTGAGCCCTCCCGGCCACTAGGTGGCGCTAACGCAGTGGGTTTTGAGGCAATCTGAGGGCTTTGGGGGGAAATGTAGGGGATGATGGGGGTCCCAGGTAGAATATGGGGGATTGTGGGGTGAATTTGGTGGATTTTGGGGATCCCTGAGGGGTTTAGGGGCACCTGAATGAGATTTTGGGGTGAATTTGGGGGATTTTGGGTGTCCCTGAGGGGTTTAGGGGGATCTGAGCAGGATTTTGGGGTGAATTTGGGGGATTTTGGGCTGACCATATTTGTTCCTGATTAGCATAAAGGGCGTGGCCACAGCCAGTGATCACGGGGCCTTGTTTGAATCAAAAGGGGCGTGGCCTAACACCAACATCCACACTCCAACCTCATTTGCGTCTAGTCGGTGAATATTCATCATTTTTTTTGCATAAATACAGGCGTGATTCAATTAAATCTTATTCATTCCCTTGCAATAAACTTCATTTGCATGAAAAGCAGAGTCCATCAGCGTTAATTAATCCCATTTCCATCATTTATATCAAGTGTTTTCCCAAGCCCTCCAAAAGACCCAAAATGACCCAAAACTTCCCCAAAAAGTCCCCAAAATGACCCAGAACTGCCCCAATTTTCCCCAAATCCCCCCCAACTGCCCCCAGATCCCCCTGTTCCCCCCTCAAAACCGCATTTTCCTCCATTTTCAGGCCAATCTTTTCCTATTTGCTCATTTTTCCATCTAAGGCCGCCTCATTTAGCATAGCGGCCGGCGGCCCCGCCCCAGGGGCGTGGCAATGACGGGCGACTCCTCCCCAGCAGGCGGCGATGTCGCAGCCCTGCTCGCCTGGCTTCAGCCCGGCAGGCACTGAGACCTCCCGGCCCACAGGTGGCGCTAACGCGTGGGTTTTGAGGCGATCTGAGGGCTTTGGGGGGAAATGTAGGGGATGATGGGGGTCCCAGGTAGAATATGGGGGATTGTGGGGTGAATTTGGTGGATTTTGGGGATCCCTGAGGGGTTTAGGGGCACCTGAAGTGGATTTTTTGGTGAATATGGGGGATTTTGGGGGATCCCTGAGGGGTTTAGACGGATCTGAGCAGGATTTTGGGGTGAATTTAATGGGGATTTTGGGCTGACCATGTTTGTCCCTCATTAGCATAAAGGCGTGGCCACAGCCAGTGATCACGGGGCCTTGTTTGAATCAAAAGGGGCGTAGCCTAACACCAACATCCTCACTCCAACCTCATTTGCGTCTAGTCGGTGAATATTCATCATTTTTTTGCATAAATACAGGCGTGATTCAATTAAATCTTATTCATTCCCTTGCAATTAACTTCATTTGTATGAAAAGCAGAGTCCATCAGCGTTAATTAATCGCATTTCCATCATTTGCATCAAGTGTTTCCCCAAGCCCTCCAAAAGACCCAAAATGACCCAAAACTTTCCCAAAAAGTCCCCAAAATGACCCAGAACTGCCCCAATTTTCCCCAAATCCTCCCAAACTGCCCCCAGATCCCCCGTTTCCCCCCTAAAAACCGATTTTTCCTCCATTTTCAGCCATCTTTTCCATAGTTGCTCATTTTTCCCATCTAAGGCCGCCTCATTTGCATAGCGGCCGCGGCCCCGCCCCCAGGGGCGTGGCATGACGGGCGACTCCTCCCCCAGCAGGCGGCGCATGCGCAGCTCCTGCTCGGCCTGGCTCTAGCCCGGCAGGCACTGAGACCTCCTGGCCACTAGGTGGCGCTAACGCAGTGGGTTTTGAGGCGATCTGAGGGCTTTGGCGGGAAATGTAGGGGATGATGGGGGTCCCAGGTAGAATATGGGGGATTGTGGGGTGAATTTGTTGGATTTTGGGATCCCTGAGGGGTTTTAGGGGCACTGAAGTGGATTTTGGGGTGAATTTGGGGGGATTTTGGGTTCCCTGGAGCGGTTTGGGAGGATCTGCAAGCTGGATTTTGGGGCGGTGAATTTAATGGGAATTTGGGCTGACGCGATGTTTGTCCTGATTAGCAATAACGGGGCGTGGCGCACAGGCAGTGATCACGGGGCCTTGTTTGAATCAAGGGGCGTAGCCCTTAAACCAAACATAACTCACTCCAACCTCATTTGCGTCTAAGTCGGTGAATATTCATCATTTTTTTGCATAAATACAGGGTGATTCAATTACAATCTTATTCATTTCCCTTGCAATAGAACGTTTCATTTGTAATGAAAGCAGAGTCCATGCAGCGTTAATTAAATCGCATTTCGCAAATCATTTTGGCATCAAGTGTTTCCCCAAGCCCTCCAAAAGACCCAAAATGACCCAAAACTTTCCCCCAAGAAAGTCGCCGCAAAATGACCCAGAACTGCCCCAATTTTCCCCAAATCCGCCCAAACTGCCCCCAGATCCCCGCTTTCCCCCCTAAAAACCGCATTTTCCTCCATTTTCAGCCATCTTTTCCATAGTTGCTCATTTTTTTTTCCATCTAAGGCCGCCTCATTTGCATAGCGGCCGCGGCCCCGCCCCCAGGGGCGTGGCCTGACGGGCGACTCCTGCCCCAGCAGGCGGCGCATGCGCAGCTCCTGCTCGGCCTGGCTCTAGCCCGGCAGGCACTGAGACCTCCCGGCCACTAGGTGGCGCTAACGCAGTGGGTTTGGAGGAGATCTGAGGGCTTTGGCGGGAAATGTAGGGGATGATGGGGGTCCCAGGTAGAATATGGGGGATTGTGGGGTGGATTTGGTGGATTTTGGGGATCCCTGAGGGGTTTAGGGGCACCTGAAGTGGATTTTGGGGTGAATTTGGGGGATTTTGGGTGTCCCTGAGCGGTTTTGGGGGATCTGAAGTGGATTTTGGGGTGAATTCAATGGGGATTTTGGGCTGACCATATTTGTCCCTGATTAGCATAAAGGGCGTGGCCACACCCAGTGATCACGGGGCCTTGTTTGAATCAAAAGGGGCGTGGCCTAACACCAACATCCACACTCCAACCTCATTTGCGTCTAGTCGGTGAATATTTATCATTTTTTTGCATAAATACAGGCGTGATTCAATTAGATCTTATTCATTCCCTTGCAATAAACTTCATTTGCATGAAAAGCAGAGTCCATCAGCGTTAATTAATCGCATTTCCATCATTTGCATCAAGTGTTTCCCCAAGCCCTCCAAAAGACCCAAAATGACCCAAAACTTCCCCAAAAGGTCCCCAAAATGACCCAGAACTGCCCCAATTTTCCCCAAATCCTCCCAAACTGCCCCCAGATCCCCCTTTTCCCCCCTAAAAACCACATTTTCCTCCATTTTCAGCCATCTTTTCCATAGTTGCTCATTTTTCCCATCTAAGGCCGCCTCATTTGCATAGCGTCCGCGGCCCCGCCCCCAGGGGCGTGGCCTGACGGGCGACTCCTCCCCCAGCAGGCGGCGCATGCGCAGCTCCTGCTAGGCCTGGCTCTAGCCCGGCAGGCACTGAGACCTCCCGGCCACTAGGTGGCGCTAACGCAGTGGGTTTTGAGGCGATCTGAGGGCTTTGGGGGAAATGTAGGGGATGATGGGGGTCCCAGGTAGAATATGGGGGATTGTGGGGTGAATTTGGTGGATTTTGGGGATCCCTGAGGGGTTTAGGGGCACCTGGGGGTGGATTTTAGGGGTGAATTTGGTGGTTTGGGGATCTAGAGAGGTTTAGGGGCACCTGGGGGTGGATTTTTAGGTGAATTTGGGGATTTTGCAAGAAGGGGTCCCTGAGGGGTTTAGAAGGGATCTAGGCAGGTTGGGGGTGAATTTAATGGGCATTTTGGGCACAGCCATGTCCCTGATTAGCATAGGTAGCCACACCCAGTGATCACGGGGCCTTGTTTGAATCAAAGTGGCCTAACACCAACATTCCACCTCAACCTCATTTCATTATAGTCGGGTGAATATTCATCCCATTTTGCATAAATAAAGTGATTCAATTAGATCTTATTCATTCCCTTTACAATAAACTTCATTTGCATGAAAAGCAGAGTCCATCAAGCGTTAATTAATGCATTCCATCATTTGCATCAAGTGTTTCCCCAAGCCCTCAAAAAGACCCAAAATGACCCAAACTTCCCCAAGAAGTCCCCAAAATGACCCAGAACTGCCCCAATTTTCCCCAAATCCCCCCAAACTGCCCCCAGATCCCCCTTTTCCCCCCTAAAAACCGCATTTTCCTCCATTTTCAGCCATCTTTTCTATAGTTGGTCATTTTTCCCATCTAAGGCCGCCTCATTTTCATAGCGGCCGCGGCCCCGCCCCCAGGGGCGTGGCCTGACGGGCGACTCCTCCCCCAGCAGGCGGCGCATGCGCAGCTCCTGCTCAGCCTGGCTCTCGCCCGGCAGGCACTGAGACCTCCCGGCCACTAGGTGGCGCTAACGCAGTGGGTTTTGAGGCGATCTGAGGGCTTTGGGGGGAAATGTAGGGGATGATGGGGGGTCCCAGGTAGAATATGGGGGATTGTGGGGTGAATTTGGTGGATTTTGGGGATCCCTGAGGGGTTTAGGGGCACCTGAAGTGGATTTTGGGGTGAATTTGGGGGATTTTGGGGTGTCCCTGAGCGGTTTAGGGGGATCTGAAGTGGATTTTGGGGTGAATTTGGGGGATTTTGGGGGTCCCTGAGGGGTTTAGGGAGATCTGAGCAGGATTTGGGGTGAAGTTGGGGGGTTTTGGGCTGACCATATTTGTCCCTGATTAGCATAAAGGGCGTGGCCACACCCAGTGATCACGGGGCCCTGTTTGAATCAAAAGGGGCGTGGCCTAACACCAACATCCACACTCCAACCTCATTTGCGTATAGTCGGTGAATATTCATCATTTATTTGCATAAATACAGGCATGATTCAATTAAATCTTATTAATTTCCTTGCAATAAACTTCATTTGCATGAAAAGTAGAGTCCATCAGCGTTAATTAATCGCATTTCCATCATTTGCATCAAGTGTTTCCCCAAGCCCTCCAAAAGACCCAAAATGACCCAAAACTTCCCCAAAAAGTCCCCAAAATGACCCAGAACTGCCCCAATTTTCCCCAAATCTCCCCAAACTGCCCCCAGATCCCCCTTTCCCCCCTAAAAACCGCATTTTCCTCCATTTTCAGCCATCTTTCCATAGTTGGTCATTTTTCCCATCTAAGTAAGTGTCAGCTTCTCTATTTCTGGGAGTGAAGTGGCTGCGGCCCTGGCCCCAGGGCTGTGGCCCATTTGGCGATTTCCCAGCAGGCGGCGCATGCGCAGCTCCTGCTCGGCCTGGCTCTAGCCCGGCAGGCACTGAGACCTCCCGGCCACTAGGTGGCGCTAATGCAGTGGGTTTTGAGGCGATCTGAGGGCTTTGGGGGGAAATGTAGGGGATGATGGGGGTCCTAGGTAGAATATGGGGGATTGTGGGGTGAATTTGGTGGATTTTGGGGATCCCTGAGGGGTTTAGGGAGATCTGAAGGTGATTTTGGGGTGAATTTATGGGATTTTGGGTGTCCCTGGTGGGTTTAGAAGGATCTGAGCAGGATTTCGGGGTGAATTTGGGGGATTTGGGGGGTCCCTGAGGGGTTTAAAAGGATCTGAGCAGGATTTTGGGGTGAATTAGGGGGTTTTGGGCTGACCATGTTTGTCCCTGATTAGCATAAAGGGCGTGGCCACAGCCAGTGATCACGGGGCCTTGTTTGAATCTAAAGGGGCGTGGCCTAACACCAACATCCACACTCCAACCTCATTTGCGTCTAGTTGGTGAATATTCATCATTTATTTGCATAAATAAAGGCGTGATTCAATTAGATCTTATTCATTCCCTTGCAATAAACTTCATTTGCATGGAAAGCAGAGTCCATCAGCGTTAATTAATCGCATTTCCATCATTTGCATCAAGTGTTTCCCCCAACCCTCCAAAAGACCCAAAATGACCCAAAACTTCCCCAAAAAGTCCCCAAAATGACCCAGAACTGCCCCAATTTTCCCCAAATCCCCCCAAACTGCCCCCAGATCCCCCTTTTCCCCCCCTAAAAACCACATTTTCCTCCATTTTCAGCCATCTTTTCCATATTTGCTCATTTTTCCCATCTAGGGCCGCCTCATTTGCATAGCGGCCGCGGCTCCGCCCCCAGGGGCGTGGCCTGACGGGCGACTCCTCCCCCAGCAGGCGGCGCATGCGCAGCTCCTGCTCGGCCTGGCTCTAGCCCGGCAGGCACTGAGACCTCCCGGCCACTAGGTGGCGCTAACGCAGTGGGTTTTGAGGCGATCTGAGGGCTTTGGGGGGGAAATGTAGGAGATGATGGGGGTCCCAGGTAGAATATGGGGGATTGTGGGGTGAATTTGGTGGATTTGGGGGATCCCTCAGGGGTTTAGGGGCACCTGAAGTGGATTTTGGGGTGAATTTGGGGGATTTTGGGCTGACCAATTATATGTCTCATTAGCATAAAGGGCGTGGGACAGCAGTGATAACGGGCCTTGTTGAATCAAAAAGTGGCGTGGCCTAACACCAACATCCAACTGATCCAACTATTTCGTCTAGTCGGTGAATATTCATCATTTTATTTGCATAAGAAGGGCGTGATTCAATTATCTTATTCATTCCCTGCCATAAACTTCATTTGCATGAAAAGCAGAGTCCATCAGTGTTAATTAATCGCATTTCCATCATTTGCATCAAGTGTTTCCCCAAGCCCTCCAAAAGACCCAAAATGACCCAAAACTTCCCCAAAAAGTCCCCAAAATGACCCAGAACTGCCCCAATTTTTCCCAAATCCCCCCAAACTGCCCCCAGATCCCCCTTTTCCCCCCTAAAAACCGCATTTTCCTCCATTTTCAGCCATCTTTCCATATTTGCTCATTTTTCCCATCTAAGGCCGCCTCATTTGCATAGCGGCCGCGGCCCCGCCCCCAGGGGCGTGGCCTGACGGGCGACTCCTCCCCCAGCAGGCGGCGCATGCGCAGCTCCTGCTCGGCCTGGCTCTAGCCCGGCAGGCACTGAGACCTCCCGGCCACTAGTTGGCGCTAACGCAGTGGGTTTTGAGGCGATCTGAGGGCTTTGGGGGGAAATGTAGGGGATGATGGGGGTCCCAGGTAGAATATGGGGGATTGTGAGGTGAATTTGGTGGATTTTGGGGATCCCTGAGGGGTTTAGGGGCACCTGAAGTGGATTTTAGGGTGAATTTGGGGGATTTTGGGTGTCCCTGAGCGGTTTCTGGGGATCTGAAGTGGATTTTGGGGTGAATTTGGGGGATTTTGGGGGTCCCTGAGGGGTTTAGAAGGATCTGAGCAGGATTTTTGGGTGAAGTTGGGGGGTTTTGGGCTGACCATATTTGTCCCTGATTAGCATAAAGGGCGTGGCCACACCCAGTGATCACGGGGCCTTGTTTGAATCAAAAGGGGCGTGGCCTAACACCAACATCCACACTCCAACCTCATTTGCGTATAGTCGGTGAATATTCATCATTTTTTGGCATAATTACAGGCGTGATTCAATTAAATCTTATTCATTCCCTTGCAATAAACTTCATTTGCATGAAAAGCAGAGTCCATCAGCGTTAATAAATCGCATTTCAATCATTTGCATCAAGTGTTTCCCCAAGCCCTCCAAAAGACCCAAAATGACCCAAAACTTCCCCAAAAAGTCTCCAAAATGACCCAGAACTGCCCCAATTTTCCCCAAATCCCCCCAAACTGCCCCCAGATCCCCCTTTTCCCCCCTAAAACCGCATTTTCCTCCATTTTCAGCCATCTTTTCCATAGTTGGTCATTTTTCCCATCTAAGGCCGCCTCATTTGCATAGCGGCCGCGGCCCCGCCCCCAGGGGCGTGGCCTGACGGGAGACTCCTCCCCCAGCAGGCGGCGCATGCGCAGCTCCTGCTCCGCCTAGCTCTAGCCCGGCAGGCACTGAGACCTCCCGGCCACTAGGTGGCGCTAACGCAGTGGGTTTTGAGGCGATCTGAAGGCTTTGGGGGGAAATGTAGGGGATGATGGAGGGTCCAGGTAGAATATGGGGGATTGTGGGGTGAATTTGGTGGATTTTGGGGAAATCTGAGGGGTTTAGGGGCACCTGAAGTGGATTTTGGGGTGAATTTGGGGGATTTTGGGCGTCCCTGAGGGGTTTCTGGGGATCTGAAGTAGATTTTGGGTTGAATTTGGGGGATTTTGGGGGTCCCTGAGGGGTTTAAAAGGATCTGAGCAGGATTTTGGGGTGAATTAGGGGGTTTTGGGCTGACCATGTTTGTCCCTGATTAGCATAAAGGGCGTGGCCACAGCCAGTGATCACGGGGCCTTCTTTGAATCAAAAGGGGCGTGGCCTAACACCAACATCCACACTCCAACCTCATTTGCGTATAGTCGGTGAATATGCATCATTTTTTTGCATAAATACAGGCATGATTAAATTAAATCTTATTCATTCCCCTGCAATAAACTTCATTTGCATGAAAAGCAGAGTCCATCAGCGTTAATTAATCGCATTTCCATCAATTGCATCAAGTGTTTCCCCAAGCCCTCCAAAAGACCCAAAATGACCAAAAGTCAATGACCCAGAACTGCCTCCAATTTTCCCATCCCCAAACTGCCCAGATCCGCCCTTTTCCCCCTAAAACCGATTTTCCGGTCCATTTTCAGCATCTTTTCCACTATTAGCTGCATTTTTCCCATCTAAAGGCCGCCTCATTTGCATAGCGGCCGCGGCCCCGCCCCCAGGGCCGTGGCCTGACGGGCGACTCCTCCCCCAGCAGGCGGCGCATGCGCAGCTCCTGCTCGGCCTGGCTCTAGCCCGGCCGGCACTGAGACCTCCCGGCCACTAGGTGGCGCTACCGCAGTGGGTTTTGAGGCGATCTGAGGGCTTTGGGGGGAAATGTAGGGGATGATGGGGGTCCCAGGTAGAATATGGGGGATTGTGGGGTGAATTTGGGGGATTTTGGGGGTCCTTGAGGGGTTTAGAAGGATCTGAGCAGGATTTTTGGGTGAATTTGGGGGTTTTGGGCTGACCATATTTGTCCCTCATTAGCATAAATGGCGTGGCCACAGCCAGTGATCACGGGGCCTTCTTTGAATCAAAAGGGGCGTGGCCTAACACCAACATCCACACTCCAACCTCATTTGCGTCTAGTCGGTGAATATTCATCATTTATTTGCATAAATACAGGCGTGATTCAATTCAATCTTATTAATTCCCTTGCAATAAACTTCATTTGCATGAAAAGCAGAGTCCATCAGCGTTAATTAATCGCATTTTCCATCATTTGCATCGTGTTTCCCCAAGCCCTCCAAAAGACCCAAAATGACCCAGAACTGCCCCAATTTTCCCCAAATCCCCCCAAACTGCCCCCAGATCCCCCTTTTCCCCCCTAAAAACCGCATTTTCTCCATTTTCAGCCATCTTTTCCATATTTGCTCCATTTTCCATCTAAGGCGCCTCCTGTGCATAGCGGCCGCGGCCCCGCCCCCAGGGGCGTGGCCTGACGGGCGACTCATCCCCCAGCAGGCGGCGCATGCGCAGCTCCTGCTCGGCCTGGCTCTAGCCCGGCAGGCACTGAGACCTCCCGGCCACTAGGTGGCGCTAACGCAGTGGGTTTTGAGGCGATCTGAGGGCATTGGGGGGAACTGTAGGGGATGATGGGGGTCCCAGGTAGAATATGGGGGATTGTGGGGTGAATTTGGTGGATTTTGGGGATCCCTGAGGGGTTTAGGGGCACTTGAAGTGGATTTTGGGGGGAATTTGGGGGATTTTGGGTGTCCCTGAGCGGTTTAGGGAGATCTGAAGTGGATTTTGGGGTGAATTTGGGGGATTTTGGGGGTCCCTGATGGCTTTTAGATAAGGATCTGGAGCAGGGATTTTGGGGTTGAAGTTGGGGGGTTTTGGGGCCTGACCATACTTTGTCTGATATAGCATAAAGGGGTGGCACACCCAGTGATCACGGGGCTGTTTGAATAAAAGGGGCGTGGCCTAAAACCAACATCCACACTCCAACCTCATTTGCATATAGTCGGTGAATATTCATCATTTTTTTGCAAAATACAGGCGTGATTCAATTAAATCTTATTCATTCCCTTGCAATAAACTTCATTTGCATGAGAAGCAGAGTCCATCAGCGTTAATTAATCGCATTTCCATCATTTGCATCAAGTGTTTCCCCAAGCCCTCCAAAAGACCCAAAATGACCCAAAACTTCCCCAAAAAGTCCCCAAAATGACCCAGAACTGCCCAAATTTTCCCCAAATCCTCCCAAACTGCCCCCAGATCCCCCGTTTCCCCCCTAAAAACCGCATTTTCCTCCATTTTCAGCCATCTTTTCCATAGTTGCTCATTTTTCCCATCTAAGGCCGCCTCATTTGCATAGCGGGCGCGGCCCCGCCCCCAGGGGCGTGGCCTGACGGGCGACTCCTCCCCCAGCAGGCGGCGCATGCGCAGCTCCTGCTCGGCCTGGCTCTAGCCCGGCAGGCCCTGAGACCTCCCGGCCACTCGGTGGCGCTAACGCAGTGGGTTTTGAGGCGATCTGAGGGCTTTGGGGGGAAATGTAGGGGATGATGGGGGTCCCAGGTAGAATATGGGGGATTGTGGGGTGAATTTGGTGGATTTTGGGGATCCCTGAGGGGTTTAGGGGCACCTGAAGTGGATTTTGGGGTGAATTTGGGGGATTTTGGGTGTCCCTGAGCGGTTTAGGGGGATCTGAAGTGGATTTGGGGTGAATTTGGGGGATTTTGAGGGTCCCTGAGGGGTTTAGAAGATCTGAGCAGATTTTGGGGTAGTTGGGGGGTTTTGGGCTGACCATATTTGTCCTGAATTAGCATAAGGGCGTGGTACACCACAGTGATAGGGCATTGTTTGAATCAAAAAGGGCGTGCTAACAACATACCACTCCAACCTCATTTGCGTATAGTCGGAGATATATTCATCATTTTTTGGCATAAATACAGGGTGATTCATTAAATCTTAATTAATTCCTTGCAATAATTTTATTTGCAATGAATAGCAGAGTCATCAGCGTTAAAGATTTCCATCATTTGCATCAAGTGTTTCCAAAAGCCCTCTAAAAGACCCAAAATGACCCAGAACTGCCCCAAAAAGTCCCCAAAATGACCCAGAACTGCCCCAATTTTCCCCAAATCCCCCCAAACTGCCCCCAGATCCCCCTTTTTCCCCCTAAAAACCGCATTTTCCTCCATTTTCAGCCATCTTTTCCATAGTTGGTCATTTTTCCCATCTAAGGCCGCCTCATTTGCAAAGCGGCCGCGGCCCCGCCCCCAGGGGCGTGGCCTGACGTGCGACTCCTCCCCCAGCAGGCGGCGCATGCGCAGCTCCTGCTCGGCCTGGCTCTAGCCCGGCAGGCACTGAGACCTCCCGGCCACTAGGTGGCGCTAACGCAGTGGGTTTTGAGGCGATCTGAGGGCTTTGGGGGGAATGTAGGGGATGATGGGGGTCCCAGGTAGAATATGGGGGATTGTGGGGTGAATTTGGTGGATTTTGGGGATCCCTGAGGGGTTTAGGGGCACCTGAAGTGGATTTTTGGGTGAATTTGGGGGATTTTGGGTGTCCCTGAGCGGTTTAGGGGGATCTGAAGTGGATTTTGGGGTGAATTTGGGGGATTTTGGGGGTCCCTGAGGGGTTTAGAAGGATTAGCAGGATTTTGGGGTGGAAGTTGGGTTTGGGTGCATATTTGTCCTGATTACATAAGCGTGGCCAACCCAGTGATCACGGGGCTTGTTTGAATGCAAAAGGGGCGTGCCTAACACAACATCCACACTCCAACTATTTGCGTTAGTCGGTGAATTTCATCATTTTTTGGCATAAACACGGCGGATTCAATTAAATCTTATTCATTCTTGGTATAAATTTATTTGCATTGAAAAGCAGAGTCCATCCAGCTTAATTAATCCATTTCATCATTTGCATATGTTTCCAAGCCTCCAAAGACCAAAATGACCAAAATTCCAATAAAGTCCCAAGGCCAGACTGCCAATTTTCCCCAAATCCCCCCAAACTGCCCACAGATTTCCCGTTTCCCCCCTAAAAACCTCATTTTCCTCCATCTTCAGCCATCTTTTCCATATTTGCTCATTTTTCCATCTAAGGCCGCCTCATTTGCATAGCGGCCGCGGCCCCGCCCCCAGGGGCGTGGCCTGACGAGCGACTCCTCCCCCAGTAGGCGGCGCATGCGCAGCTCCTGCTCGGCCTGGCTCGAGCCCGGCAGGCACTGAGACCTCCCGGCCACTAGGTGGCGCTAACGCAGTGGGTTTTGAGGCGATCTGAGCGCTTTGGGGGGAAATGTAAGGGATGATGGGGGTCCCAGGTAGAATATGGGGGATTGTGGGGTGAATTTGGTGGATTTTGGGGATCCCTGAGGGGTTTCGGGGGACCTGAAGTGGATTTTGGGGTGATTTGGGGGGATTTTGGGTGTCCTTGAAAGGGTTTAGACAGGATTGATGCAGGATTTTGGGGTGAATTTGGGGGGTTTTGGGCTGACTATTTGTCCGTGAATTAGCATAAAGGGCGTGGCCACAGCCAGTGATCACGGGGCCTTGTTTGAATCAAAAGGGGCGTGGCCTAACACCAACATCCACACTCCAACCTCATTTGCGTCTAGTCGGTGAATATTAATCATTTTTTTGCATAAATACAGGCGTGATTCAATTAAATCTTATTCATTCCCTTGCAATAAATTCATTTGCATGAAAAGCAGAGTCCATCAGCGTTAATTAATCGCATTTCCATCATTTGCATCAAGTGTTTCCCCAAGCCCTCCAAAAGACCCAAAATGACCGAAAACTTCCCCAAAAAGTCCCCAAAATGACCCAGAACTGCCCCAATTTTCCCCAAATCCCCCCAAACTGCCCCCAGATCCCCCTTTTCCCCCTAAAAACCGCATTTTCCTCCATTTTCAGCCATCTTTTCCATAGTTTGTCATTTTTCCCATCTAAGGCCGCCTCATTTGCATAGCGTCCGCGGCCCCGCCCCCAGGGGCGTGGCCTGACGGGCGACTCCTCCCCCAGCAGGCGGCGCATGCGCAGCTCCTGCTCGGCCTGGCTCTAGCCCGGCAGGCACTGAGACCTCCCGGCCACTAGGTGGCGCTAACGCAGTGGGTTTTGAGGCGATCTGAGGGCTTTGGGGGGAAATGTAAGGGATGATGGAGGGTCCAGGTAGAATATG
>JAVTVJ010003472.1:0-24935 GCA_034509425.1 Eopsaltria australis
AGATGTTTATTGAAAGAACAAGGGCTAGACAAGAGTTAAAAGAAAAAGGAAATATTTATTGAAAGAATCGGAGCTAGACAGAGTTAAAAGAATAAAAAGTATGTATTTATTGAAAGAACAGGGGTGAGACAGAGTAAAAAGAACAAAATAGATATTTATTGAAAGAACAAGGGCTAGACAGAGTTAAAGAAAAAGGAAATATTTATTGAAAGAACAGGAGCTAGACAAGAGTTAAAAGAATAAAATAGATATTTATTGAAAGAACAGAAGCCATGCAGAGTTAAAGGGTAAAAAGTAGATGTTTATTGAAAGAACAAGGGCTAGACAAGAGTTAAAAGAAAAAGGAAATATTTATTGAAAGAATCGGAGCTAGACAGAGTTAAAAGAATAAAAAGTATGTATTTATTGAAAGAACAGGGGTGAGACAGAGTAAAAAGAACAAAATAGATATTTATTGAAAGAACAAGGGCTAGACAGAGTTAAAGAAAAAGGAAATATTTATTGAAAGAACAGGAGCTAGACAAGAGTTAAAAGAATAAAATAGATATTTATTGAAAGAACAGAAGCCATGCAGAGTTAAAGGGTAAAAAGTAGATGTTTATTGAAAGAACAAGGGCTAGACAAGAGTTAAAAGAAAAAGGAAATATTTATTGAAAGAATCGGAGCTAGACAGAGTTAAAAGAATAAAAAGTATGTATTTATTGAAAGAACAGGGGTGAGACAGAGTAAAAAGAACAAAATAGATATTTATTGAAAGAACAAGGGCTAGACAGAGTTAAAGAAAAAGGAAATATTTATTGAAAGAACAGGAGCTAGACAAGAGTTAAAAGAATAAAATAGATATTTATTGAAAGAACAGAAGCCATGCAGAGTTAAAGGGTAAAAAGTAGATGTTTATTGAAAGAACAAGGGCTAGACAAGAGTTAAAAGAATAAAAAGTGGGTATTTATTGAAAGAACAGGGGTGAGACAGAGTAAAAAGAATAAAATAGATATTTATTGAAAGAATGGGGCTAGACAGAGTTAAAAGAAAAAGGAAATATTTATTGAAAGAATAGGAGCTAGACAAGAGTTAAAAGAATAAAATAGATATTTATTGAAAGAACAGAAGCCACGCAGAGTTAAAGGGTAAAAAGTAGATGTTTATTGAAAGAACAAGGGCTAGACAAGAGTTAAAAGAATAAAAAGTGGGTATTTATTGAAAGAACAGGGCTAGACAGAGTTAAAAGAAAAAGGAAATATTTATTGAAAGAATCGGAGCTAGACAGAGTTAAAAGAATAAAAAATAGATATTTATTGGAAGAACAGGAGCTAGACAAGAGTTAAAAGAATAAAAAGTATGTATTTATTGAAAGAACAGGGGTGAGACAGAGTAAATAGAATAAAGGAAATATTTCTTGAAAGAACAAGGGCTAGACAGAGTTAAAGAATAAAAAGTGGGTATTTATTGAAAGAACAGGGATAAGACAGAGTTAAATGAATAAAATAGATATTTATTGAAAGAGCAGCGGCTAGACAGAGTTAAAAGAATAAAGGAAATATTTATTGAAAGAACAGGGATAAGACAGAGTTAAAAGAATAAAATAGATATTTATTGGAAGAACAGGAGCTAGACAAGAGTTAAAATAAAGAACAGATATTTTTTGAAAGAACAAGGGTGAGAGAGAGTTAAAAGAATAAAAGAAGTATTTATAAAAAAGCCCTTTTTGAGGTCCACCTCAGGCACTTCAAGAGCACCAAAAAAGGATGCCCAGCACGTGTTTTTTGGACAGATTTTTTTTTTGTTTTGTTTTGTCCATCTGCTTATCAGAAATTTATTATCCAATTTCAGCTTTGGGGAGTGGAGTCCCATCCCCAGCCTGTCCCCCTGCTTCCCTCGCTGCTGCCCACGGCTGTTTACATTTTTGGGGCTTTGGACAAACAGGGTGTCCTTGAAACCCAGGCCTGGAGAGGAATTGTTTTGTCTGAATGAATCGGTGGAGCAGCAGCTGAGAGGCTGGGGAGTTTTTAGAGTTCGACATTAAAGCAGGGCTGATCTGGAAAATGGAAAAGCTAAAGCTGAAGGCATCAGCGGTGCCTGGAGAGGAGACCCAGAAGAGAGGTGAAAGAATAGAGCAGGTATTTATTGAAAGGAAAGAATAAAATAGGTATTTATTGAAAGGAAAGAATAAAATAGGTATTTATTGAAAGAAAAGAATAAAGTAGATATTTTATTGAAAGACAAGAATAAAACAAGTATTTATTGAAAGAGAAGAATAAAGTAGATATTTTATTGAAAGAGAAGAATAAAGCAAGTGTTCATTGAAAGAAAAGAAAAGAATAAAGTAGGTATTTCTTGAAAGGCCTTCCCTGGGCACACCTGGGGCAGAGCAGGAGCCTCGCAGAGGCTGCACCCAGGATGGGCACAGGTTTTTTGGGCAGATCTGAGTTTGGTCTGTTTGTACATCAGAGGTTAATTAATTATCCAATTGCAGCTTCAGGTAGTGGAGTCCCATTCCCCCAGTTTGCTCCCCCCTAATTCACATTTTTTTATATTTTATGAGATTTTTTTTTCCTTGGGTTTTGGGCCTGGAGAGGAATTGTTTTGTCTGAATGAATCGGTGGAGCAGCAGCTGAGAGGCTGGGGAGTTTTTAGAGTTCGACATTAAAGCAGGGCTGATCTGGAAAATGGAAAAGCTAAAGCTGAAGGCATCAGTGGTGCCTGGAGAGGAGACCCAGAACAGAGGTGGAAGAATAGAGTAGGTATTTATTGAAAGGAAAGAATAGAGTAGATATTTATTGAAAGGAAAGAATAAAATAGGTATTTATTGAAAGAAAAGAATAAAGTAGATATTTTATTGAAAGACAAGAATAAAACAAGTATTTATTGAAAGAGAAGAATAAAGTAGATATTTTATTGAAAGAGAAGAATAAAGCAAGTGTTCATTGAAAGAAAAGAATAAAATAGGTATTTCTTGAAAGGCCTTCCCTGGGCACACCTGGGGCAGAGCAGGAGCCTCGCAGAGGCTGCACCCAGGATGGGCACAGGTTTTTTGGGCAGATCTGAGTTTGGTTTGTTTGTACATTAGAAGTTAATTAATTATCCAATTACAGCTTCAGGTAGTGGAGTCCCATTCCCCCAGTTTGCTCCCCCTAATTCACATTTTTTTATATTTTATGAGATTTTTTTTTATCTTGGGTTTTGGGCCTGGAGAGGAATTGTTTTGTCTGAGTAAACCAGGAGAACAGCAGCTGAGAGGCTGGGGAGTTTCAGAGTTACACACTGAAGCAGTATAACTCTGAAAGTACTTCTCATAACTCTAAAGCAGCGCTGATCTGGAAAATATAAAAGCTAAAACTTGAGGCACCATGGGTTTGGCATCATGGGTTTGGCACCATGAGTTTGGTACCATGGGTTTGTCACCATGAGTTTGTCACCATGAGTTTGGCACCATGAGTTTGTCACCATGGTGATGGCACCATGGGTTTGTCACCATGGGATTGTCACCATGGGTTTGTCACCGTGAGTTTGTCACCATGGGTTTGGCACCATGAGTTTGTCACCATGGGTTTGTCACCATGAGTTTGTCACTGTGAGTTTGTCACCATGGGTTTGGCACCATGAGTTTCTCACCATGAGTTTGTCACCATGGGTTTGGCATCACGGGTTTGTCACCACGGGTTTGTCACCACGGGTTTGGTACCATGGGTTTGGCACCATGAGTTTCTCACCATGAGTTTGTCACCATGAGTTTGTCACCATGAGTTTGGCATCATGGGTTTGTCACCATGGGTTTGTCACCATGGGTTTGTCACCATGAGTTTGTCACCATGAGTTTGGCACCATGGGTTTGGCACCATGAGTTTGTCACCGTGAGTTTGTCACCATGAGTTTGGCACCATGGGTTTGGCATCATGGGTTTGGCATCATGGGTTTGTCACCATGAGTTTGTCACCATGGGTTTGTCACCATGGTGATGGCACCATGGGTTTGTCACCGTGAGTTTGTCACCATGAGTTTGGCACCATGGGTTTGTCACCATGGGTTTGTCACCATGGGTTTGTCACCGTGGGTTTGTCACCGTGGGTTTGGCATCAATTCCCCGTCCTTTCCGCAGCCTCCAGAGAAGGAAGGGGGGCTGCCCAGGCAGGTGGGCAACAAGACCGAGTGTGCCCTGCTGGGCTTCGTGCTGGACCTGAAGCAGGACTACCAGGCCGTGCGCAACGAGGTGCCCGAGGAGAAGCTCTACAAGGTCTACACCTTCAACTCCGTGCGCAAGTCCATGAGCACCGTGCTGAGGAGCAGCGGCGGCGGCTTCCGCATGTACAGCAAGGGCGCCTCCGAGATCATCCTGCGCAAGTAAATCCCAATCCTGGTCCTCTCCTGAGGGATTGATGGGGTCTGGCTGCCCCATGGGGATGGGGGGGACGTGGGGAGGCGCCTCCAAGATCATCCTGCACAAGTAAATCCCAATCCTGGTCCTGTCCCGAGGGATGGAGGGGCTCTGGGTGCCCTGTGGGGATGGGGGGGATGTGGGGAGGCGCCTCCAAGATCATCCTGCACAAGTAAATCCCGCTCCTATCCCCATCCCAAGGTAGTGAGAGGGTCTGGCTGCCCCAAGGGAATGGGGGAATGGGGAGAGGATGTAGGGAGGCGCCTCCGAGATCATCCTGTGCAAGTAAATCCTGCTCCTGGTCCTTATCCCGAGGGGTTTGATGGGGTCTGGCTGCCCCCATCCCGAGGGGATTGAGGGACTCTGGCTGTTCCATGGGAATGGGGGAATGGGGAGGCGCCTCTGAGATCATCCTGCGCAAGTAAATCCCGCTCCTGGTCCTGTCCTGGGGGGATTGATGGGGTCTGGCTGCCCCATGGGGATGGGGGGAATGGGGAGGTGACTCTGAGATCATCCTGTTCCTATCCCCATCCCACTCCTGGTCCTTATCCCGAGGGGATTGATGGGGTCTGGCTGCCCCACGGGGATGGGGGAATGGGGAGGCACCTCTGAGATCATTCTGCACATGTAAATCCTGCTCCTATCCCCATCCCACTCCTGGTCCTCATCCTGAGGAGTTGATGGGGTCTGGCTGCCCCCATCCTGAGGGGATTGAGGGACTCTGGCTGCCCCATAGGGATGGGGGAATGGGGAAGGGATGTGGGGATTGGGGATGGGGTGTCAGGAATGTGCTGAGTGCCTTTTTGGGTGGATTTGGGAAATCTGGAGGGGGCTGTGAAAGGAGGATGTGCCCCTTTCGGAGGTGGGGTGACAGGAATGTGCTGAGTGTGTTTTGGGTGGATTTGGGAAAGCTGAGGGAAGCTGTGAAAAAGGGGAAATCCCGTTTTTGTGGATGGGGTGACAGGAATGTGCCTGCTGTGTTTTGGGTGGTTTTGGGAAATCTGGAGGGGGAAGAAGGAGATGAGCCCCTTTTGGAGATGGGGTGGCAGGAGCGTTTTTTGGGTGGATTTGGGAAAGCTAAGGGAAGCTGTGAAAAAGGGGATATCCCATTTTTGTGGATGGGGTGCCAGGAGTGTGCTGAGTGTGTTTAGGGTGGATTTGGGAAATCTGGAGGGGGCTGTGAAAGGAGGATGTGCCCCTTTCGGAGGTGGGGTGACAGGAATGTGCTGAGTGTGTTTAGGGTGGATTTGGGAAATCTGGAGGGAGCTGTGGAAGGAGGATGTGCCCCTTCTGGAGATGGGGTGACAGGAATGTGCCGAGAGCTTTTTGGGTGGATTTGGGAAATCTGAAGAGAGCTGTGAAAGGGGAATACCCCCTTTTTTGTGGATGGGGTGACAGGAATGTGCTGAGTGTTTTTTGGGTGGTTTTGGGAAATCTGGAGAGGACTGTGACAGGGAGATGTGTCCCTTCTGGAGATCGGGTGACTGTGACAGGGGGATGTGTCCCTTCTGGAGATCGGGTGACTGTGACAGGGGGATGTGTCCCTTCTGGAGATCGGGTGACTGTGACAGGGAGATGTGTCCCTTCTGTAGATCGGGTGACTGTGACAGGGGGATGTGTCCCTTCTGTAGATCGGGTGACTGTGACAGGGGGATGTGTCCCTTTCATGGTGCCAGCAGTGTGTCACCGCCTCACCTCCGTGTCCCCCCCAGGTGCACCAAGATCCTGGACAAGAACGGCGAGCCGCGGGCGTTCAAGGTGAAGGACAGGGACGAGATGGTGAAGAAGGTGATCGAGCCCATGGCGTGCCACGGGCTCAGGACCATCTGCCTGGCCTTCCGCGACTTCCCCGCCGACGCCGAGCCCGACTGGGACAGCGAGAACGAGATCCTGAGCGAGCTCACCTGCATCGCCGTGGTGGGCATCGAGGACCCCGTGCGGCCCGAGGTACCCAGTGCCATCTCTGTCACCTGTGTCCTGTGCCATTCCCGGCCCTTCTCCTGCTCCTCGGGGCCAGGATTCCTTTAGGAATTCCAGCAGTGCCCATTCCTGATGTGCCCCCTGTCCTGTGCCATTCCTGGCTCTTTTCCTGCTGCTCAGGGCCAGGATTCCCTTAGGAATTCCAGCAGTGCCCATTCCTGATGTGCCTCCATCCTGTGCCATTCCTGGCTCTTTCCCTGCTCCTCGGGGCCAGGATTCCTTTAGGAATTCCAGCAGTGCCCATTCCTGATGTGCCCTCTGTCCTGTGCCATTCCCAGCCCTTTTCCTGCTGCTTAGGGCCAGGATTCCTTCAGGAATTCCAGCAGTGCCCATTCCTGATGTGCCTCCATCCTGTGCCATTCCTGGCTCTTTTCCTGCTGCTCAGGGCCAGGATTCCTTCAGGAATTCCAGCAGTTCCCATTCCTGATGTGCCTCCATCCTGTACCATTCCCAGCCCTTTTCCTGCTCCTCAAGGCCATGATTCCCTTAGGAATTCCAGCAGTTCCCATCCCTAATGTGCCCCAACTCCCTGCTGCGGGAATTTCTCTCTCGTTACGGACAGAACAACCCCACAGCAGCGTGTTCCAACCCAAAATTCCCAATCTTTGGGGTCTGTGCTGCTCCAGACTGCTCCAAAGGGGAATGGAAACAGCCAGGGGGGATGGAAAGAGGGATGGAAACAGCCGGGAAGAATCCCTGGGCTCCTGGAGCTGATTTTTCCCTCTGGGCTAATGCAATTATCCCCCTGTTCCTGCCTCTGGATTCCAGCCTGGAGCTCCCGCCCTGCTCTCCTGGTCCCTGAGGAGATGGGCAGGGGTCTGGAGCTCTGGGAATTGCATTATGGATCCTGCAATTTGGGAATTGCATTATGGGTCTGGCACTCTGGGAATTGCATTAGGGATCCTGCACTCTGGGAATTACAGAACTGCATTCCAGATCCCCCGCCTGCAGCGGCTCCGGAGGCTCCTGATTGGATTTGCTCATTCCTCACCGATGTCCTCTCCTCCCCCACTGCTCCCTAATGGATAAACCCATTACTGGGATGGGGTGGGAGGTGAAATTCCCGTTCTTATGGATGGTCCTGGCACCCAGTGAGGTGGCAGCGAGGTGACAGCGAGGTCCCTTCCCCTCAGGGTGGCACACGCAGCTCCCTGACCCCTCCACGGCCCTTCCCAGATCCTTTTAGGGACGAGGAGCTGCCCCATCCCCGGAATTCCCGGTGCCACCCCCAGCCCTGTCCCTGTCCCCAGGTGCCCGACGCCATCCTGAAGTGCCAGCGCGCCGGGATCACCGTCCGCATGGTGACAGGGGACAACATCAACACCGCCCGTGCCATCGCCACCAAGTGCGGCATCCTGCTGCCCGGGGAGGACTTCCTGTGCCTGGAGGGCAAGGAGTTCAACCGCCTGATCCGCAACGAGAAGGGAGAGGTGGGAGAGCTGCGCTGCTCCGGGGGGGAAAACACCAAATCCTGATGGGCTCCCAAATCCTGATGGGCTCCCAAATCCTGATGGGTTCCCAAGTCATGATGGGTTCCCAAATCCTGATGGGTTCCCAAATCCCGATGGGTTCCCAAATCCTGATGGGTTCCCAAATCCCGATGGGTTCCCAAATCCTGATGGGTTCCCAAATCCTGATGGGCTCCCGAATCCTGATGGGTTCCCAAATCCTGATGGGTTCCCAAATCCTAATGGGCTCCCAAATCCTGATGGGTTTCCCAAATCCTGATGGGTTCCCAAATCCTGATGGGTTTCCCAAATCCTGATGGGTTTCCCAAATCCTGATGGGCTTCCCAAATCCTGATGGGTTTCCCAAATCCTGATGGGTTTCCCAAATCCTGATGGGCTCCCAAATCCTGATGGGTTCCCAAATCCTGATGGGTTCCCAAATCCTGATGGGCTCCCAAATCCTGATGGGCTCCCGAATCCTGATGGGCTCCCAAATCCTGCTGGGTTTCCCAAATCCTGCTGGGTTCCCAAATCTGGCTGGGTTTTCAGAATCTTGCTAAGTTTTTGGAATCCTGGGTTTTCCGAGTCCTGCTGGGTTTCCCAAATCCCGCTGGATTTCCCAAATCCTGCTGGGTTTTCCAAATCCTGCTGGGTTTCCCAAATCCCACAGGTTTCCCAAATCTTGCTGGGTTTTAGCAATCCTGCTGAGTTTTTGGGATCCTGAGTTTTCCAAATCCTACTGGGTTTTCAGAATCCTACTGGGTTTCCCAAATCCTGATGCTTTTCCCAAATCCTGATTGGTTTTCCAAGTCCTGCTGGGTTTTTGGAGTCCTGGATTTTCTGAATCCTGCTGGGTTCCCTAAATCCTGCTGCGTTTTCCAAATCCTCCTGAGTTTCCCAAATCCTGCTGGGTTTTTGGAATCCTGCTGAGTTTTTGGAATCCTGGGTTTTCCAAGTCCTGCTGGGTTTCCCAAATCCTGATGCTTTTCCCAAATCCTGATTGGTTTTCCAAGTCCTGCTGAGTTTGTGGAATCCTGGATTTTCCGAATCCTGCTGGGTTTTTGGAATCCTGGGTTTCCCAAATCCCGCTGGGTTCCCCTCTCCCCCTTGGCTGAGGAAGCTGCTGGGATGCTCAGCGATGTTTGGGGCGGAGCCGCTGCCCTGTCCCTTTTGGGATTTGCTCTCCAGTGGGCCAGAACATTCCTGGGTGGAATCACTTCCCTTTTCCCTGGATCTGCAGGTGGAGCAGGAGCAGCTGGACAAGATCTGGCCCAAGCTGCGGGTGCTGGCGCGCTCCTCGCCCACGGACAAGCACACCCTGGTGAAAGGTGGGCACTGCCCCCCAAAAGGGCTCATCCTGCCCTTCCCGGGGGGTTTTCCAGCCTCATCCTCCCTGGGAGCCTTCCCTCGGGAGTTAATTCCTCGTTCCCATCGCAGGGATCATCGACAGCACCGTGGGTGACCAGAGGCAGGTGGTGGCCGTGACAGGGGACGGGACCAACGATGGCCCAGCCCTGAAGAAAGCGGACGTTGGGTTTGCCATGGTAGGGCTGGGCTGGGGGATTTTCCTTTTTTTTCCATGGGTTATTCCACTGGAATCACTTCCAGACTATGGAAACTCTTTTTCAAATCTATGGGATGGGCTGAAAAACCTAAAAGGGAATTTTCTTTGATTGGATTTGAGTCTGTGAGCAAGGGATTGGGAATTCCTGGGAGCTCTGCCCTGCCCTGATCTCTCTCCTGGATCCAGGAGAGCCCTGGGAGCCCCGTGGTTTGGTTTTCCCAGCAGCTCTTTCACCCCAATTCCAAGCACGGTGCTGGATCAGCCTTCGGGAATTTATTTATGGTGGAAAAAATTTATTTATGGTGGAAAACTCTGGTTTGATGCTTTTGTTATCCAGTCTGAAAGGAGCAGGGAGATAAACCTGTTGTTTTTAACCCCGTGGATTAATTTTAGGAGCTGGAGCTGGGTGGGGAGGGAGTTTTGAGCAAATGAGAGATTCTTGGGAAGTGTTTTTAGGAATGTATTAAAAATCCAAACGCAATTCCAGAGCCTTTAGGGTGAGCAGGGAAGGCGAGCGACTGTTCCTAAACCCCACACCCTACAACAGGCAGGGATTTCCTGTTTGGGGTGGGATTGGGAGGCGGGAAAACGCCAGGGAATGTTATGGACACGGCTTGGAATTCCTGCATGGAATTCCTGCAGGGAATTCCTGCGGGGCGAGCGCCTCGCTGTGCCCGCTCCGGGAAGCGCAGCCCGGCCCGGGCCCTGGAGGCGCTGCGGGAGAATTTTGGGAGATTTTTGGGAGATTCCTTGGGAGATTCCTTGGGAAGCTGCGGGGCCACCGGGAAGCACAGCCGGGCCTGGCATCCTGGAGATGTTGTGGGAGAATTTTGGGAGATTTTTAGGAGATTTTTAGGAGATTTTTGGGAGATTTTTGGGAGATTCCTTGGGAAGCTGCAGGGCTGCCAGGAAGCACAGCCGGGCCTGGCATCCCGGAGATGTTGCAGGAGAATTTTGGGAGATTTTGAGGGGATTTTTGGGAGATTTTTGGGAGATTTTTGGGAGATTTTTTGGAGATTCCTTGGGAAGCTGCAGGGCTGCCAGGAAGCACAGCCGGGCCTGGCATCCCGGAGATGTTGTGGGAGAATTTTGGGATATTTTGAGGGGATTTTTGGGAAGCTGCAGGGCCGCTCTCACCCCTCACTGAGCTCTCCCTCCTTTGGGCTCCCAGCAGAGATCCCAGCCCGGGATGGAGGCAGGAGGAGGGAGCTGTTTCCAGCTGTTTCCCAGCTCTTTTCCGTCTGTTTTCCTTTCTGTTTCCCGGTTCTTTCTTGGTTGTTTCCCAGCTCTTTCCCAGCTCTTTCCCAGCTGTTTCCAGGCTGTTTCCTGGCTATTTCTTTGTTGTTTTCCAGCTGGTTTACAGCTGTTTTCTGGCTTTTTCCTGGCTCTTTCCCAACTCTTTTCCAGCTGTTTCCCAACTCTTTTCCAGCTGTTTCCCAGCTCTTTTCCATCTGTTTTCCTGTCTGTTTCCTGGTTCTTTCTTGGTTGTTTCCCAGCTGTTTCCTGACTATTTCCCAGCCGTTTTCCCAGCCGTTTCCTGGCTGTTTCCCAACCGTTTTCCAGCTGTTTTCCAGCTGTCTTCCAGCTTTCCTGCACCGTGGCTCTGTCTGGGACATGCCCAGGGAAAGCTGGGCTGACTCAGAGCCTGTTCTGGAAGGCTCTGGAGCTCTGGGGCTCCGCTGCCACCGCCAGGCACAGAACAGCTCCATGGGCTTTTCCAGCCGGGAATGGTCCTGGGAATATTTCTGGGAATGTTCCTGGGGAGCAGCAGGGCCTGGCAGGTGACTCAGCCCCGGCTCTGTCCCCAAGGGCATCGCGGGCACGGACGTGGCCAAGGAGGCCTCGGACATCATCCTGACGGACGACAACTTCACCAGCATCGTCAAGGCCGTCATGTGGGGCCGCAACGTCTACGACAGCATCTCCAAGTTCCTGCAGTTCCAGCTCACCGTCAACATCGTGGCCGTCATCGTGGCCTTCACCGGCGCCTGCATCACACAGGTGAGCTCACCTGGGCGGGTGGGACACAGAAGGTGTCACCTAGGCACATGGGACACAAGAGGTGTCACCTGGGCGGGTGGGACATGGAGGGGATGTCATTGTGGCATTCACCAGCACCTGCATCACACAGGTGAGCTCACCTGGATGGGTGGGACACAGAAGGTGTCACCTAGGAACATGGGACACAGGAGGTGTCACCTGGGCAGGTGGGACAAGGGGGGACACAGAGGGAATGTCATTGTAGCCTTCACCGGCGCCTGCATCGTGCAGGTGAGCTCACCTGGATGGGTGGGACATGGGGGGACACAGAGGGGATGTCATCGTGGCCTTCACCAGTGCCTCTGTGACACAGGTGAGCTCACCTGGATGGGTGGGACACAGGAGGTGTCACCTAGGAACATGGGACATGGAGGGTGTCACCTGGGTGGGTGGGACAAGGGGGGACATGGAGGGGATGTCACTGTAGCCTTCACCAGTGCCTGCATCATGCAGGTGAGCTGCATTGTGCAGGTGAGCTGCATTGAGCTCACCTGGGGGGGTGGGACACAGAAGGTGTCACCTGAGTAGGTGGGACATGTGGTGGCATTATCATGGCCTTCACCAGTGCCTGCATCGTGCAGGTGAGCTCACCTGGGGGGGGTGGGACACAGGAGGTGTCACCTAGGCACATGGGACATGGAGGGTGTCATCTGGGCAGGTGGGACATGGGGGGACATGGAGGGGATGTCATCGTGGCCTTCACCAGTGCCTGTGTCACACAGGTGAGCTCACCTGGGCAGGTGGGACATGGGGGACACAGAGGGGATGTCATTGTAGCCTTCACCAGTGCCTGTGTCACACAGGTGAGCTCACCTGGGGGGGTGGGACACAGAAGGTGTCACCTAGGAACATGGGACATGGAGGGTGTCACCTGGGCAGGTGGGACATTGGGGGACACAGAGGGGATGTCATCGTGGCCTTCACCGGTGCCTGCATCGTGCAGGTGAGCTCACCTGGGTGGGTGGGACATGGGGGGTTTCACCTGGGTGGGTGGGACATGTGGTGGCATTATTGTGGCCTTCACCAGTGCCTGTGTCACACAGGTGAGCTCACCTGGGCATGTGGGACACCAGAGGTGTCACCTGGGTGGGTGGGACACGGAGGGGACGTTGTCATGGCCCTCACTGGCGCCTGCATCACACAGGTGGGGAGCAGGGGTCAATGAGCCTGTGGGATTTCACAGGTTTCCTGTGGGTTGTTTTTCACTGGAGCAGAAAAATAAATGTCTTGGTTTGAGGAGGTTTCCAGGATTCCTTTTCAGCGAATCAGGAGAATAAATCTCTTGGCTTTTTAGTTGTTTTCAGTGGATTGCTTTTCAGAATAAACCTGTTGGTTTTAACAGGTTGTCAGTGGAGCAGGAGGATAAAACTCTTGGTTTGAGGAAGTTTTCAGTGGATTCTTTTCCAGTGGAGCAGGAAAATAAAACTCTTGGTGTGAACAGGTTTTCAGTGGATTGCTTTTCAGTGGAGCAGGAGAATAAATCTCTTGATTTGAGGAGGTTTCCAGGATTCTTTTTCAATGGAGCAGGAGAATAAATGAACCTATTGGATTCAATAGGTTTCCAGTCTTCACTGGAGCAGGGGTCAATGAACCTGTGGGATTTCACAGGTTTCCTGTGGGTTGTTTTTCACTGGAGCAGAAAAATAAATGTCTTGGTTTGAGGAGGTTTCCAGGATTCCTTTTCAGCGAATCAGGAGAATAAATCTCCTGGTGTTTTAGTTGTTTTCAGTGGATTGCCTTTCAGTGGAGCAGGAGAATAAACCTGTCGGTTTTAACAGGTTGTCAGTGGAGCAGGAGGATAAAACTCTTGGTTTGAACAGGTTTTCAGTGGATTCTTTTCCAGTGGAGCAGGAAAATAAAACTCTTGGTGTGAACAGGTTTTCGGTGGATTCTTTTCCAGTGGAGCAGGAGAATAAATGAACCTATTGGATTTCACAGGTTTCTTCTGGTTGTTTTTCAGCAGAGCAGGAGGATAAAACTCTTGGTTTGAGGAGGTTTCCAGGATTCTTTTTCAATGGAGCAGGAGAATAAATCTCTTGGTTTTTTACTTTTCAGTGGATTGCTTTTCAGTGGAGCAGGAGAATAAACCTGTCGGTTTTAACAGGTTGTCACTGGAACAGGAGGATGAAACTCTTGGTTTGAGGAGGTTTCCAGGATTCTTTTTCAATGGAGCAGGAGAATAAATGAACCTCTTGGATTCAACAGGTTTCCAGTCTTCACTGGAGCAGGGGAATGAATGAACTTGTGGGATTTCACAGGTTTCCTGTGGGTTGTTTTTCACTGGAGCAGGAGAATAAATCTCTTGGTTTGAACAGCTTTTCAGTGGGTTTTTTCCTCGGTGGAATAAATAAACCTCTTGAACTCAACAGGTTTCCTGTGGGCTCTTCACTGGAGCAGGAAAACAAATCTCTTGGTCTGAACAGGTTTTCAGTGGATTCTTTTTCAGTGGAGCAGGATAAAACCCTTGGTTTGAACAGGTTTCCTGTGGGTTGTGTTTCACTGGAGCAGGAGAATCAATTTCTTGGTTTTCACAGCTTTTCAGTGGATTCTTTTTCAGTGAATCAGGAGAATAAATAAACAAACGTGTTGGACTCAACAGGTTTCCAGTGGGCTGTTCCTCAGTGGAGCAGGAGAATAAACCTGTTGGATTTCGCAGGTTTTCAGTGGATTGTTTTTCACTGGAGCAGGAAAAGAAATCTGTTGGGTTCAACAGGTTTCTGGAGAGGTGTTCATGGGGAGAGCGAAACAAAGAGGGAAAAAAGGTCAATTTTGGAGGGGTTTTTCCCCTGCAGGACTCTCCCCTGCAGGGACCTTGGAGAAATGGAGAAATGTTTGGGAGTGTTTTAGGAAGGTGTTAAATACCCCAGAGCAATTCTGGAGAGATTTTCAGGATGAGGGCGAAACAAAGAGGGCAAAAAGGTCACTTTTGGAGGGGTTTTTCCATTCCTAGAACTCTCCCCTGAAGGCTGTGCAGTGAACTTGGAGAAACAGAGAAATATTTGGGAGTGTTTTAGGAAGTGTTAAATACCCCAGAGCAATTCTGGAGAGATTTTCAGGATGAGGGCGAAACAAAGAGGGCAAAAATGTCAATTTTGGAGGGGTTTTTCCCCTGCAGGACTCTCCACTGAAGGCCATGCAGTGAACTTGGAGAAACAGAGAAATGTTCAGGAAGTGTTTTAGGAAGTGTTAAATATCCCAAGGCAATTCTGGAGAGATTTTCAGGACAAGGGTGAAACAAAGAGGGAAAAAAGGTCAATTTTGGAGGTGTTTTCCATTCCTAGGACTCTCCCCTGAAGGCTGTGCAGTGAACTTGGAGAAACAGAGACATATTTGGGAGTGTTTTAGGAAGTGTTAAATACCCCAGAGCAATTCTGGAGAGATCTTCAGGACAAGGGTGAAACAAAGAGGGCAAAAAGGTCAATTTTGGAGGGGTTTTTGCCCTGCAGGACTCTCCCCTGAAGGTTGTGCAGTGAACGTGGAGAAACAGAGAAATGTTTTGGAGTGTTTTAGGAAGTGTTAAATATCCCAAGGCAATTCTGGAGAGATTTTCAGGACGAAAGTGAAACAAAGTGGGCAAAAAGATCAATTCTGTCTGTGTTTTCCATTGCTAGGACTCTCCCCTGAAGGCCATGCAGGGACCTTGGAGAAATGGAGAATGTTCTGGAGTGTTTTAAGAAGGTGTTAAAGATCTCAGAGCGATTCTGGAATTGTCTGCAGGTGGAGTGGGAAACAGAGAGGGGAAAAAAGATTGATTTTGGACGTGTCTTTTCCCCTGCAAGACTCTCCCCTGCAGGCCATGCAGTGAACTTGGAGAAACAGAGAAATATTTTGGAAGTGTTTTAGGAAGTGTTAAATACCCCAATGCAATTCTGGAGAGATTTTCAGGACGAAAGTGAAACAAAGAGGGCAAAAAGGTCAATTCTGTCTGTGTTTTCCATTGCTAGGACTCTCCCCTGAAGGCCATGCAGGGACCTTGGAGAAATGGAGAATGTTCTGGAGTGTTTTAGGAAGTGTTAAATATCCCAGAGCAATTCTGGAGAGATTTTCAGGACAAGGGTGAAACAAAGAGGGCAAAAAGGTCAATTCTGGCTGTGTTTTCCATTGCTAGGACTCTCCCCTGAAGGCCGTGCAGATGCTGTGGGTGAACCTGATCATGGACACGTTTGCCTCGCTGGCCCTGGCCACGGAGCCGCCCACGGAGGCGCTGCTGCTGCGCAAGCCCTACGGCCGCAACAAACCGCTCATCTCCCGCACCATGATGAAGAACATCCTGGGCCACGCCGTCTACCAGCTCACCATCATCTTCACCCTGCTCTTCGCTGGTGAGCGGGGGCGTGCAGGGATGGGGGAAAGGGGAAAGGGAAGGGGGAGAGGGAAAGAAAGGAAATGGAAAGGGAAAAAGGGAAGGGGAAAAGAGGAGGAGGAGGAGGAGGAGGAGGCGGAGGAGAAAGAAGGAGAAGGAGAAGGGAAAAAAAGAAAAGGGAAAGGAAAAAAGGAAAATAAAAGGAAAAGGGAAATGGAAAGGACAAAAAGGAAAGGGGAAAGGACAAAAAAGGGAAAGGAAAGAAAAGGAAAAAAAAGAAAAGGAAAGGGAAAAAAGGGAAGGGGAAAAGAGACGGAGGAGAAGGAGAAGGAGAAGGAGGAAAAAAAAGAAGGGAAAGGGAAAGGAGAAGAAAGGAAAAAGAAAAGGAAAAGAAAAGGAAAAGGGAAATGAAAAAAGGAAAAGGGGGAAGAAAAGGAAAAAAGGGAAAGGAAAAAAGGAAAAAAGGGAAAGGAAAAAAGGAAAGGGGAAAAAAGGAAAAGGAAAAAAAGGTAAAAGGGAAGGGAAAAAAGGGAAAGGGAAAATAAAAAGGAAAAGGGAAAGGGGAAGGGGCAGAGTCCCTGTCCTGCTCACCGCCCGCCAAGGGCACCCTCGTGGTCACTGTCACCGTGCCCTCATGCAGGACAGAGCTCTGGGAGTGCTGGCTGGGAAGCACAGGGCTGACTCCGAGAGGGTTTTTTGCTCCTGCATGCGCAGCTGGAGCTCCTCAGTGTTTCCAAGGAAATCAGGGTGCAGCCGGGCTGGCACAGGGGTCACGGCGCCCTGATCCCACTCCCCCAGCACGGAACAGACCAGAAGCAGCACCTCACCCTCTCCTCCCTTCCCTAAATCCCCCAAATCCCTCTTCCCTCTCAGGGGAGAAGTTTTTCGACATCGACAGCGGGCGGAACGCGCCCCTGCACTCGCCCCCCACCGAGCACTACACCATCGTCTTCAACACCTTCGTGATGATGCAGCTCTTCAACGAGATCAACGCGCGCAAGATCCACGGCGAGAGGAACGTCTTCGAGGCCATCTACCGCAACCCCATCTTCTGCACCGTGGTGCTGGGCACCTTCACCGCCCAGGTGACGCCGCGGGGACAGCCCGGGCTGGGTGGGAGGGGGCCTGGCACAGGCTCGGTGCTGTCCCCTGTCCCCTGGGTGGCACAGGAACCACGCTGGAGGTGCCCGGGGTTGGGTTGGGTGGAGCTCAGGGTAGTCTGGGCTGGTGGGAGGTGTCCCTGCCCGGGGATGTGGGTGGGGTTTAAGTCCCTTCCAGCCTAAAATATGTTGGGATTTCATGGTTTGGGGTCTGGAATGTGCTGGGAGGTGCCGCTGGTGTTTCTGTAAAGTTCTCGGCCTGGGTCCTTGCACCTCTCTGGAGATCCATAAAATTCCCAGCCAGGATGTGAGGTCCTTGCTCCTCAAGTTCCCAGTCTGGACGGGAGGTTCTTGCTCCTTTCTGGTGTTCCATAAATTTTTCCTCCTGGATGGGAGGTTCTTGCTCCTCTCCAATTTTCCATAAATTTTCCAGCTGGATGTGAGGTTCTTGCTCCTGAAATTCCCAGCCTGGATGGGAGATCCCTGCACCTCTCTGGAATTTCATGAAATTCCCAGTCTGGATGGGAGGTCCTTGCTCCTAAAATTCCCAGTCTGGATGGGAGGTCCTTGCTCCTAAAATTCCCAGTCTGCATGTGAAGTCCTTGCTCCTAAAATTCCCAGTCTGGATGTGAAGTCCTTGCTCCTCTCTGGAGCTCCATAAATTTTCCAGCATGGATGAGAGATCCCTGCTCCTGTCTGGAGCTTCCTCAGAATTCCCAGTCTGGATGGGAGGTCCTTTCTCCTGAAGTTCCCTGCCTGGATGTGAGGTCCCTGCTCCTCTTGTAATCCCAGGAAAGAGGGAAGAGGGGACCTTCCCGTGTCCCTGGAGCTGCCCAGGGTGTGACTCCTGTCTCCTGTGTCCCTGGAGCTGCCCAGGGTGTGACTCTGGTCTCCTGTGTCCCTGGAGCTGCCCAGGGTGTGACTCTGGTCTCCCGTGTCCCTGGAGCTGCCCAGGGTGTGACTCTGGTCTCCCATGCCCCTGGAGCTGCCCAGGGTGTGACTCTGGTCTCCTGTGTCCCTGGAGCTGCCCAGGGTGTGACTCCTGTCTCCTGTGTCCCTGGAGCTGCCAGGCGTGTGACTCTTGGTCTCCTTGTTGGTCCCTGGAGCTGCCCAGGGTGGTGACTCTGGATCTCCCGTGGCCCCTTGGAGCTGCCCAGGGTGTGACTCTGGTCTCCCGTGTCCCTGGAGCTGCCCAGGGTGTGACTCCTGTCTCCCGTGTCCCTGGAGCTGCCCAGGGTGTGACTCCTGTCTCCTGTGTCCCTGGAGCTGCCCAGGGTGTGACTCTGGTCTCCTGTGCCCCTGGAGCTGCCCAGGGTGTGACTCTGGTCTCCCGTGCCCCTGGAGCTGCCCAGGGTGTGACTCCTGTCTCCTGTGCCCCTGGAGCTGCCCAGGGTGTGACTCTGGTCTCCTGTGCCGCAGATCATCATCGTGGAGTTTGGTGGGAAGCCCTTCAGCTGCTCCGGGCTCACCCTGAGCCAGTGGTTCTGGTGCATTTTCATCGGCGTGGGAGAGCTCCTGTGGGGCCAGGTGAGAGCCAGGCCCAAACTCCTGCCTGCATTTCCCTCCCTGCTCTCCTTCTCCCTGGTTTTCCTCCAGGGCTGCTCCTGTCCCCACTCGGGGTGTCTGAAGAGGGCACAAGGGACCACATTCAGAGCAGGGGAAAAGAGGGAGGGACATCAGAGTGGGGCAGGAGCTCTTTAGGAAGGGGGTCAGGGAGGGGCTGATGCCACACCCCGCCCCAGCAGCGAGGACAGGAGGTGGCTCAGTCCCACCCTGCTGCCGAGGGACACCCAGCAGTGACAGTGACATTCCTGGTGTCCCTGCTGGGTCCTGGCAACTCCCTTGGGCTGGTGGCACTGCCAGGACCTTGGGCTAAGCAGCTGCTGTGTCCCTGCTGTCCCCAGCTGATCTGCATCGTCCCCAACGAGTCACCTGAGGTTCATTCCCACCCTGCTGCAGAGGGACACACCCAGCAGTGACAGTGACATTCCTGGTGTCCCTGCTGGGTCCTGGCAGCTCCCTTGGGCTGGTGGCACTGCCAGGACCCTGCCTCAGTCTCTGCCATGTCCTTGCTGTCCCCAGCTGATCTGCACTGTCCCCACCTGAGGTTCATTCCCACCCTGCTGCAGAGGGACACCCCCAGCAGTGACAGTGACAGTGACATTCCTGCTGGATCCCTGTGGATCAGTGGGTCAGCTGCCCAGGGCTGATGGCACTGCCAGGACCCTGCCTCAGTCTCTGCCATGTCCTTGCTGTCCCCAGCTGATCTGCACCGTCCCCACGAGCCACCTGAAGTTCCTGAAGGAGGCCGGGCACGGCATCACCAAGGAGGAGATCCCCGAGGAGGAGCTGCCCGAGGACGTGGACGAGATCGACCACGCGGAGATGGAGCTGCGGCGGGGGCAGATCCTGTGGTTCCGGGGGCTCAACAGGATCCAGACCCAGGTACCGGGGGGCAGCGGGGCCGGGGGGCTCTGCCTTCTCTGCCTCCTCCTGTCTCTCCCTCTGCAGGGGCTCTGGCTGCAGGCAGGTGACGGCTGCTGCTCGCAGGATGCCATCGCCTCCCGGGCCAGCCTTCCATCCCTGTGACATTCCAGGGAATCGGGAGAAGCTGGATTTGGGGACAGCTGGGGGTGGGGGTGGTGATCTGCTGCAGACGCTGTCCTGGAGGCTGGCCGTGTCACTGCTGGTCACCTGTGCAGCACAGGAGGCTGTGAGGGAGCCACGGAGCCCCCCCGGGCTGTGCCGTGCTCCTGGTGGCTGCTGGGACGCTGTTCCCAGTGGGAATGTGCCCGGCTGGGATGTGCCACACGAGACCCTCCCTGGTCTCTGTCCCTGTGCCACCCCCCTGTGCCAGCTCCCCGCGCTCCACACCCGGAGCTCTCGGCCCCACGGCACGGAAGGGGAGGAGAAAACTCTCTCGGAATGTTCTTTTTGCATCACTTGGTTTCCCCTGATTGTTTTTCCATGACTTTTTTCCTGTTTTTCCACCCCACAAGGGTGGTTTTTTGCTCCCACCGAGCAGGGAGAGCTCCGTGCCCCTCGCTTCCCTCGAGGCCCGGGCACAGCTGTCACACAGAGGGACGTCCTGGTGTCCCCAGAGCTGCTGGGTCACCTTTGTGCCTCCTGCTTTCTGTCCCTGTGACAGACAAACAGCCCGGGCACAGGGGCTGGGACAGTTCCTTTCCTTCTCTCTGTGAGCTGTCACCTCGGCGGTGTCACCTCGATGGCTTCAAGGTGAAGCTCAGCCTCAATTCCTGGCCGGTTGTGAGCCCCAGGGGGCTTTTTGTGGGGGTAACCAGTGCTTCACTCACACGAAAAACATTCTGGGAGCTTCCAGGATCTTCTGGAAATGGTCCAGATGTGCTGGGAATCCGGGAGCTGCAGTGCCAGAGGTGCCCCTGGTGCCAAACCTGGAGCTTCCCAGGTGTTTCCCTGTGGTGGAGCTGGGATGAGCTCTTGGCACATGAGAATTTGCCCAGATCCTGCTGGTTCTTTCCGCTGCTCCTGGGTGCTGGCACATCCTGGAGCCTCTTTAGGGCCTGACCTGAGCGCCCAGGGGGGCTCCTGTCCCCTCTTGGGGTGTCTGAAGAGGGCACAGGGCTCTTCCCCACAGACCAGGGGAAAGAAGGGACATCAGAGCGGGGCAGGAGCACGTGAAACACCTCCCCAGCCAGAGCTGGGGCTGCAGGACATGTCCAAGAGCGCTACACGGCTGGCACAACCCAGCCACAAAGTGCCCGGGTGGCACCTGGCTGCTGCTCAGTCCCTCAAGCCTCGGGACGCATCCACAGGGTTTCACCACCAGGATGCCACATCCCCACCAGCCCCGAGGCCTGGCAGAGGGGCTGGAACATCTTCTGCTGCCACAGGAGCTGTGGGGAGCCCAAGGAGTGTCCCCAAAAAAGGCCCCACAGGGCTGAGGCGCCAGGAGCCCTTTCCCACCGGCTGCCCGCTCGCACCTCTGCCCACCCTCTCTCTCTCTCTCTCTCTGTCTCTGCTCCTCCTGCAGATTTCCGGGATAACCCCCGGTGTTTCCTCTGCCTCTGCCTCCCCCCACAGCCTCTTCCCGCTGGGGGGATCAGCCCTGCTGCTCTCACTGCCCCGGGAAGGGCAGAGCCGGGCGCTCTCTCTCTGCTCCCCCCCAGCACCACCGGCAAAACCCCGCGTGGGTTTGGGGCAGGTTGGGTGTGGGGGGGGCTCTCTCCTCCTTCCTCCTCTTCCTCGCCTCTCCATCCTCCTTTTCCTCGCTGTCTGTGTGTCTGCCCGGCCTCCCTGCTCCCCTCCACCCCTGTCCCTGTCCCTGTCCCCCGTCCCTGGCCGGGTGTCGCTATCTCACTCTCTGGTTCTTTGCAGATGGACGTAGTTTACACATTCCAGACCGGCGCCTCCTCTTTGCAGGGAGCCCTCAGGAGACAGCCTTCCATCGTGAGCCAGCACCACGATGTAAAAAATGTTTCTAGCCCAACCCATGTAGCTCTTTCCTCCGTCAATTCCACTCCCACCACTTCTGCTGTTGCTGCTGCTGCTGCATCTCCTCCTGCGGGCAGTGAGTGATGGTCTATTACAATGCATGCCTTCTAATAACCACAGAGAGCACCTGCACCCCCCTAACCCCGCCTGTTCTCTCTCCCTCTCAGCCTTGACTCGCACACTCAGTCCCAAACCCGAAGGATGGGGCGGGAAACCCCTCAAAACCCCGAAGTTTTTATGCTGTTAACAAAGTTACGAACCTTTCTGGTCCTTCCCTCCCCGTTCCTTGTTGCTTCCTCCAGTTTTACCTCTTCTCCTCCTTTGCAGGGCTGGTGTTTGAGCCCCCCCCGTCCTTGAGGGCGGGCAGAAATTGGCAGCTCTTGCTCAAAAAACAACCCGAATCCATGAGCATTGCTGGGAGAAGGGCAAGGCTGAGCCCAAATCCTGCTGGTTCTTCCCCCTGCCCGGCCCTGGGACACTCCAGGGATGGGCAGAGGCGTTGCTTGGAATCTCTTTTGGAGGCAGAGTGGCCGCTGGGACTGTCCCCAGGGCTGGCTGTGCCACGGGGACGAGGGACAAGCAGGATTTGCTCCTGCCCTGGGTGCTGCCTGTGGACAGCCCTGCCCATGGCCCAGCTGGTGACACCTTGGGGCTGCTGTCCCCCTCTCTGTCCCCACCTGGAGACTTGCATGGCCTGGGGACAGAGCTGAGCCATCCCTGTGCTGCCCTGGGGACACCCCTGGGGCTCCGTGGGGACATCCCCGGGGGTCCCATCGTGCCCAGGGCAGCCAGAGGATCCTCAGTGCCCACCTTGCTCTGCACACGCTGGATCTTGGGGTGTGCAGATGCTGCTCTGCATGGAAACGGGCATGGAAAACAATTCCTGCTGGATCCCAGTGGGAATTCTGGATCCTGGATCTGGCACTGGGTTTTCAAACCCCAAAAAAAGGCCCTGCCTGGTGCAGAGCCCCTCTGTGTTCATTGTGGGCTGCTCTGCACATGCTGGATCTTGGGGTGTGCAGACGCTGCTCTGCATGGAAATGGGCATGGAAAACAATTCCTGCTGGATCCCAGTGGGAATTCTGGATCCTGGATCTGGCACTGGGTTTCTAGACCCTAAAAAAGCCCTCTCTGTGTGTTTATCATGGGCTGCTCTGCACACGTTGGATCCCAGGGTGTGCAGACACACAACTGTGCATGAGAACCACATTCCTGCTGGATTTCAGTGGGAATTCTGGATCCTGGATCTGGCACTGGGTTTTCAAACCCCAAAAAAAGGCCCTGCCTGGTGCAGAGCCCCTCTGTGTTCATCACAGGCTGCTCTGCACACGCTGGATCTTGGGGTGTGCAGACGCTGCTCTGCATGGAAACGGGCATGGAAAACAATTCCTGCTGGATCCCAGTGGGAATTCTGGATCCTGGATCTGGCACTGGGTTTCTAGACCCTAAAAAAGCCCTCTCTGTGTGTTTATCATGGGCTGCTCTGCACACGTTGGATCCCAGGGTGTGCAGACACACAACTGTGCATGAGAACCACATTCCTGCTGGATTTCAGTGGGAATTCTGGATCCTGGATCTGGCACTGGGTTTTCAAACCCCAAAAAAGGCCCTGCCTGGTGCAGAGCCCCTCTGTGTTCATCACAGGCTGCTCTGCACATGCTGGATCTTGGGGTGTGCAGACGCTGCTCTGCATGGAAACGGGCATGGAAAACAATTCCTGCTGGATCCCAGTGGGAATTCTGGATCCTGGATCTGGCACTGGGTTTTCAGATCCCAAAAAAAGCCCTCTCTGTGTGTTTATCATGGGCTGCTCTGCACACATTGGATCCCAGGGTGTGCAGACACACAACTGTGCATGAGAACCACATTCCTGCTGGATCCCAGTGGGAATTCTGGATCCTGGATCTGGCACTGGGTTTTCAAACCCCAAAAAAGGCCCTGCCTGGTGCAGAGCCCCTCTGTGTTCATCACAGGCTGCTCTGCACATGCTGGATCTTGGGGTGTGCAGACGCTGCTCTGCATGGAAACGGGCATGGAAAACAATTCCTGCTGGATCCCAGTGGGAATTCTGGATCCTGGATCTGGCACTGGGTTTTCAGATCCCAAAAAAAGCCCTCTCTGTGTGTTTATCATGGGCTGCTCTGCACACATTGGATCCCAGGGTGTGCAGACACACAACTGTGCATGAGAACCACATTCCTGCTGGATCCCAGTGGGAATTCTGGATCCTGGGTCTCCCACTGGGTTTTCAAACCCCAAAAAAGGCCCTGCCTGGTGCAGAGCCCCTCTGTGTTCATCACAGGCTGCTCTGCACACGCTGGATCTTGGGGTGTGCAGATGCTGCTCTGCATGGAAACGGGCATGGAAAACAATTCCTGCTGGATCCCAGTGGGAATTCTGGATCCTGGATCTGGCACTGGGTTTTCAAACCCCAAAACAAAGCCCTGCCTGGTGCAGAGCCCCTCTGTGTTCATCACAGGCTGCTCTGCACACGCTGGATCTTGGGGTGTGCAGATGCTGCTCTGCATGGAAACGGGCATGGAAAACAAATCCTGCTGGATCCCTGTGGGAATTCTGGGTCCTGGATCTGGCACTGGGTTTCTAGACCCTAAAAAAGCCCTCTCTGTGTGTTTATCGTGGGCTGCTCTGCACACGTTGGATCCCAGGGCGTGCAGACACACAACTGTGCATGAGAACCACATTCCTGCTGGATCCCAGTGGGAATTCTGGATCCTGGGTCTCCCACTGGGTTTTCAGATCCCAAAAAAAGGCCCTGCCTGGTGCAGAGCCCCTCTGTGTGTTCATTGTGGGCTGCTCTGCACATGCTGGATCCCAGGGTGTGCAGACGCTGCTCTGCATGGAAATGGGCATGGAAAACAATTCCTGCTGGATCCCAGTGGGAATTCTGGATCCTGGATCTGGCACTGGGTTTTCAGATCCCAAAAAAAAGCCCTCTCTGTGTTCATGCTGGATCCCAGGGTGTGCAGACACACAACTGTGCATGGAAACGGGCATGGGAAAAAACCCACATTCCTGCTGGATATCCATGGGAATGCTGGCTCCTGGGTTTCCAGACCCTCCAAAAAGGCCCAGTGTGGTGTAAACCCCCCGTGTGTCTGTGTCACACAACTGTGCATGGAAACGGGCATGGGAAAAACCCACATTCCTGCTGGATATCCATGGGAATGCTGGATCCTGGGTTTCCAGACCCCCCAAAAAAGGCCCAGTGTGGTGTAAATCCCCCATGTGTGTGTGTGCTGGTTGTTGGGGCTGGCGAGCACGTGGCCGTGGGTTCTCCTGCAGGCTGGGAGCAGGGAATGTGTGTCTCTCTCTTTCCCTGCTGGATAATTGGCTTTTTCATTGCACAGTCACTTATCCCCGTCCTCCTCTGATTAGAGAAATCCCCTCGGTGCCTTTCTGGAGAGCTTTCAGGCTCTGCTGTTTATGCACTGTGGGGGAGGAGAGAGAATTTGGGATAATTTTGTTTTCCCTCTGTTTAGCTGACTCTGGGGCTGGCAGCTGATTGCGTTTAACCCCAGCGATTCCGGAGCGGCACAGCTGCCTCCTGCTGCCAGCTGGGCACCTCCAGCAATTCCTGATGGAATAAAAGCTGCTTAGAGGGGCTCAGAGCAGAGGGTTTGGGGTGGGATGAGAC
>JAVTVJ010003474.1:0-13755 GCA_034509425.1 Eopsaltria australis
AGGAAGAGGAGGAGGAAGAGGAGGAGGATGAAGAGGAGAAGGAGGAGGAAGAGGAGGAAGAGGAGGAGGAAGAGGAAGAGGAGGAGGAGGAGGAGGAAGAAGATGATGGCCAGGATGATGATGATGATGATGAAGATGATAACGAGGATGATGATGAGGATGATGGCGAGGATGAGGATGATGATGATGATGATGATGAGGATGAGGAAGAGGATGACGAGGAGGAAGAACAGGAAGAGGAGAGGGATGATGATGATGATGAGGATGATGACAATAATGATAATGAGGATGATGATGATGAGGAGGAAGAGTAGAAAGAGGAGGAGGATGATGATGGTGGGGATGATGAGGAGGAGGAGGAAAAGGATGACAAGGAGGAAGAACAGGAGGAGGATGATGAGGAGGATGACAAAGATGAGGATGATGATGATGATGAGGATGATGACGGCGAGGCTGATGATAATGATGATGGAGATGATGATGATGATAATGAGGATGATGATAACGAGGATGATGATAACGATGATGATAACGAGGATGATGATAACAAGCATGATGATGACAATGATAATGATGAAGAGCATGAGGATGATGATGATGGCGAGGCTGATGATGATGATGATGGTGGTAATGATGATGACGACGATGATGAGGATGGAGATGATGATACTGATGATGATGATGATGATGATGGTGATGATGATGGTGAGTCTGATGATGATGATGAGGATGAGGATGAGAATGATGATGATGATGGTAAGGCTGAGGATGATAATGGTGATGATGAGGATGATGATAACGAGGACGATGATAATGAAGATGATGATAATGAAGATGATGATAATGAGGATGGTGATGATGAGGATGATGATGATGATGGTGATGATGATGGTGAGTCTGATGATAATGACAATGATAACGATGATGAGGATGAGGATGACAATGATGATGATGATGGCGAGGCTGATGATGATGATGATGATGATGATAACAACGAGGATGATGATAATGAGGATGATGATGATGATGACGATGATGATGACAATGATGATAATGAGGGTGATGATGATGATGGAGATGATGATGATGATGATGACGATGATGATGACAATGATGATGGCAATGATGATGATAATGATGGTGATGATGATGATGAGGTGATGATAACGAGGATGGTGATGATGATGATGAGGATGATGATAACGAGGATGGTGATGATGATGATGACGATGATGATGACAATGATGGTGATGATGATGGCGATGATGATGATAATGATGATGATGATGATAACGAGGACGATGATAATGAGGGTGATGATGATGATGGAGATGATGATGATGATGATGATGACAATGATAATGATGATGACAATGATGATGATGAGTCTGATGACAATGATAACAATGATGACGATGATGACGGTGAGGCTGAAGGCCGCTGGCTGTCCCCGCAGGCTGATGACGTTCAAGGCCCTGGCTCACCTGGTGATCCTGGGCTGCACCTGGGCGCTGGGGCTGCTGCAGGGCCAGGGCCACGGCCTGGTCCTGGCCTTCCTCTTCACCATCATCAACAGCCTGCAGGGAGCCTTCATCTTCCTCGTGCACTGCCTGCTCAACCGGCAGGTGAGCCGGGGCGGGGCCGGGCTGGGCGTGGCCAACAAGGGCGTGGCTGGGAATGGTGTGGGTTTGAAGGGTGTGGCCAGGGAGGGTGTGGCTTGGAAGGGCGTGGCTGGGAAAGGTGGGGCCAGTAATGGTGGGTGGGGGCGTGGCTTGGAAGGGCGTGGCTGAAAAGGTGGGGCAGGTAATGGGCTGGGGGCGTGGCTTGGGAGGGCGTGGCTTGGAAGGGCGTGGCTGGAAAAGGTGGGGCCGTAATGGTGGGGTGGGGGCGTGGCTTGGGAGGGTGTGGCCGAAAAGGGCGTGGCGGGCTAGGAGAGGGTGTGGTGGAAATGGGTGTGGCCAAAAAGGGCGTGGCCAGGAAGGGCGTGGCTGAGAAAGTCATGGCTGAGAAGGGCGTGGCCAAGAAGGGCGTGGCTGCGGGATGGGCGTGGCCAAGCACAGTGGGGTGGAGCCAGGGCGTGGCTGGGATGGGTGTGGTCATAAAGGGCGTGGCTGGGATGGGTGTGGTCATAAAGGGCGTGGCTAGGGTGGGTGTGGTCATAAAGGGCGGGGCTGGGATGGGTGTGGTCATAAAGGGCGGGGCTGGAAAAGGTGTGGCCAGGAAGGGCGGGGCTGGGTGGGATGGGGGTGTGGCCAGGAGGGGCGTGGCCCATAAGGGCGTGGCTGAAGAGGGCGTGGCCAGGCAGGGCAGGGTTGGGCCAGGGCAGGGTCAAAGCTGGGTGTGGTCAGGTGAGACAGGGTGTGGCCAGGTGGGCGTGGTCAGGTGAGACAGGGTGTGGTCAGGTAAGACAGGGTGTGGTCAGGTGGGCGTGGTCAGGTGAGACAGAGTGTGGTCAGGTAAGACAGGGTGTGGTCAGGTGGGCGTGGTCAGGTGAGACAGGGTGTGGTCAGGTGGGCGTGGCCAGGTGAGACAGGGTGTGGCCAGGTGGGTGTGGCCAGGTGAGATAGGGTGTGGTCAGGTGGGCGTGGCCAGGCAGTCAGGTGTGCCAGGTTGAGTCAGGGTGTGGTCAGTAGTGGTGTGGTCAGGTGAGTCAGGGCGTGGTCAGGGGTTGTGCGTCAGGTGGGTGTGCCAGTTGAGTCAGGGCGCGGGGTCAGGTGGGTGTGGTTCAGGTGGGACAGGGTGTGTCAGGTGGGTGCGCCAGGTGAATCTGGGGTGTGTCAGGTGGGTGTGGCCAGGTGAATCTGGGTGTGGTCAGGTGAGAAAGGGTGTGGTCAGGTGGGCGTGGCCAGGTGAGTCAGGGTGTGGTCAGGAAGGGCGTGGCCAGGTGAGTCAGGGTGTGGTCAGGTGGGTGTGGCCAGGTGAGTCAGAGCGTGGTCAGGAAGGGCGTGGCCAGGTGAGACGGGGCGTGGCCAGGTGGGTGTGGCCAGGTGAGTCAAGGTGTGGTCAGGTGAGTCTGGGGTGTGGCCAGGGTGTGGTCAGGTGGGTGTGGCCAGGTGAGTCAGGGCGTGGTCAGATGGGCGTGGCCAGGTGAGTCAGGGGCGTGGCCAGGTGAGTCAGGGGCGTGGCCAGGTGAGTCCAGGGCGTGGCCAGGGCGTGGCCGGGAGGGGCGTGGCCGCCCAGCCACGCCCCAGGTGTCCCCCAGGTGTTGGAGCAGTACCGGCGCTGGCTCGGGGCCCTGCGGTGCCGGGGCCACGCCCAGGCCACGCCCAGCAGCGACATCCAGGTCACCTACGTCACCTCTGTCACGGTAAGGGCGGGGACACGGCGGGGGGGACACCTGGGGACACCTGGGGATACCTGGGGACACACCTGGGGACACCTGGGGATACCTGGGGACACACCTGGCGACACTGGGATACCTGGGGGACATTCAGGACAGCTGCGGGGACACCTCGGGGACAGCTGAACACACCTGGGACACCTGGGGACACCTGGGACATTGGGGAAGCTGGGACACACCTGGCCGGACACACCTGGGGACACCTGGGACACCTGGGGACACACCTCGGGGACAGCTGGGACAGCTGGGTGTGGGGACACCTCGGGGTACCTGGGACACACCTGGGGCGGACAGCTGCGCGGGGACAGCTGGGGACAGCTGGGACAAGCGGGGGACACCTGGGGACACCTGGGGACACCTGGGGACACTGGGGACACCTGGGGACAGCTGGGGACACACCTGGGGACACCTGGGGACACCTGGGGACACTGGGGACACCTGGGGACACACCTGGGGACACCGGGAGACACACCTGGGATCACCTGGGGACACCTGGGGAGACTTGGGGACATTTGGGAACACCTAGGGGACACCTGGGGACAGCTGGGGACACACCTGGGGACACCTGGGGACACCTCTCCCATTTTTCCCCATTTTCCGTCATTCCCACCCATTTTTCCCAACTTTTCCCCATTTTCCCCATTTCCCTCCCAATTTTCCCAATTTTTCCCCATTTTCCCAAATTTCTCTCCCATTTTTCCCAACTTTTCCCCATTTTTCCCGGTTTTCCCTCTTTTCCCAGGAAGGGGAGCGGCCGCAGCCCCAAAGCTCCGGGGGCTGCTCGTGGGAGAAGTGACCCCAGAACCTCCCGGATCCGACCCCGGAATTCCGGAATTTTCCAGCCAATCCCACCCAATTTTCCCAAATTTCCTCAAAATCCCACCCATTTTCCCCGATTTCCTGCTGTTTTCACCCATTCCCGGCATTTTTCCCCCAAATTTCACCCATTCCCCCCATTTTTTTCGGGAAAAACCCCATTTTTCCATAATAAAATATCCAGTATTTTCCTGAATTTCCAGAAATTTCCAGAATTTTCTATAAATTACCACAATTTTCCATAATTTTTGACCCATTCCCAGCATTTTTCCCCCAATTTTCCACATTCCCCCCATTTTTCTCCAGGAAAAAACCCATTCCCATAAGAAAATATCCAGAATTTTCCAGAATTTTCCAGAATTTCCATAAATTTCCAGAATTTTCCATAAATTTCCACAAATTTCCATAAATTCCCCACAATTTTCCATAATTTTTGTCCCATTCCCGGCATTTTTCCCCCAAATTTCACCCATTCCCCCCATTTTTCTCAGGAAAACCCCCATTTTTCCATGATAAAATATCCAGAATTTTCCTGAATTTCCATAAATTTCCATAAATTTCCATAAATTTCCAGAATTTTCTATTATTTCCCATAATTTTCCATAATTTCTGACCCGTTCCCGGCATTTTTGGTGGAGTTGGGGGTTGTTTTTGGAGGATTTGGGTGAATTTTTGGTGGATTTGGGGTTTTTGGGAGGGATTTGGGGTTTTTTGGAGGATTTGGGTGAATTTTGGGGTGGATTTGGGGATTTTTGGAGGTGGTTTTGGGGTTTTTTTGGTGATTTGGGGTGAATTTTGGTGGATTTGGGGTTTTCTGGGATGGATTTGAGGTTTTTTGGTGGGTTTTGGGTATTTTTGGGTGGGATTTGGGGATTTTTTGTGGTTTTGGGTTAATTTTGGGGTGGATTGGGGGTTTTTTGGTGGTTTGGGGTAAATTTTGGTGGATTTGGGGTTTTTTGGGAGGGATTTGGCGTTTTTTGGAGGTTTTGAGTTATTTCTGGAGGATTTGAGGGCTTTTTGGAGGTGGTTTTGGGGGTTTTTTTGGTGGATTTGGGGTTTTCTGGGAGGGATTTGGGTTTTTTTGGTGGTTCTGGGTTAATTTTGGGGTGGATTTGGATGAATTTTGGAAGATTTGGGTGAATTTTGGTGAATTTGGGGTTTTTTTGGAAGATTTGGGTGAATTTTGGGGTGGATTTGGGTTTTTTTGGGGTGGATTTGGGGGTTTTTTGGGGATGGATTTGGGAAAAGCAGGAAAGATCTGACGAAAATCCAGGAAAACCAGGGATAAACTGGCGAAAGTGGGGAAAATCCAGGAAAAAACAGGGAAAATCAAGAGGAAATCCAGAAAAACTGGACAAAATCCAGGAAAAATCCAGGAAAAACCAGGAAAACCTGACGAACAAACGGGAAAATCCCACAAAAACCACGAAAATCCCAGAAAAACCTGGAAAAATTCCGCAAAAAAATGGGAAAATCCCACAAAAACCAGGAAAAATCTGATTAAAACTTGGAAAATCGATCAAAAAACCCGGGAAAATCCCACAAAAAACCTGGGAAAATCCCACAAAAAAACAGGGAAAATCTGATTAAAAACTGGGAAAATCCTGCAAAAATCTGGGAAAATCCCACAAAAAACCACAAAAATCCCACAAAACCCAGGAAAAATACGATAAAAAACTGGGAAAAATCCCGCAAAAATCTGGGAAAATCCCACAAAAAAACAGGAAAAATCCAATTAAAAACTGAGAAAAATCCCACAAAAAATGCAAAAATCCCACAAAAAAACCTGGGAAAATCCAGCAAAAACCCGGAAAAATCTGATAAAAACTGGGAAAACCAGCAAAAATCTGGGAAAATCCCACAAAAAGCTCACAAATCCCACAAAAAATTGGAAAAATCTGATTAAAACTGGGAAAATCCCCCCAAAAATGCAAAAAATCCCACAAAAACTGGCAAAATCCTACAAAAACCTGGGAAAATCCCACAAAAAAATGCAAAAATCCCACAAAACCCAGGAAAAATCTGATTAAAAACTGGGAAAATCCCACAAAAAAACGGGAAAATCCCACAAAAAACCACAAAAATCCCACAAAAAAAAGGGAAAATCTGATTAAAAACTGGGAAAATCCAGGAAAAATACTGGGAAAATCAGACAAAAACCAGGGAAAATCTGATTAAAAACGGAAAATCCAGGAAAAATCTTGGAAAATCCAACAAAAAACTGGGAAAATCCCACAAAAAAATGCAAAAATCCCACAAAAAAACCTGGGAAAATCCCGCAAAAACCCAGGAAAAATCTGATAAAAAACTGGGAAAATCCCGCAAAAATCTGGGAAAATCCCACAAAAAAACAGGAAAAATCCAATTAAAAACTGAGAAAAATCCCACAAAAAATGCAAAAATCCCACAAAAGAACCTGGGAAAATCCAGCAAAAACCCGGAAAAATCTGATAAAAACTGGGAAAACCAGCACAAATCTGGGAAAATCCCACAAAAAGCTCACAAATCCCACAAAAAATTGGAAAAATCTGATTAAAACTGGGAAAATCCCCCCAAAAATGCAAAAAATCCCACAAGAAACTGGCAAAATCCTACAAAAACCTGGGAAAATCCCACAAAAAAATGCAAAAATCCCACAAAACCCAGGAAAAATCTGATAAAAAACTGGGAAAATCCCGCAAAAAGCTCAAAAATCCCACAAAAAAATTGCAAAAATCCCACAAAAAACTGGCAAAATCCAGCAAAAACCAGGAAAAATCTGATTAAAAACTGGGAAAATCCAGCAAAAATCTGGGAAAATCCCACAAAAAACTCACAAATCCCACAAAAAAATGGAAAAATCTGATTAAAACTGGGAAAATCCCCCCAAAAATGCAAAAAATCCCACAAGAAACTGGCAAAATCCTACAAAAACCTGGGAATATCCCACAAAAAAAAGCAAAAATCCCACAAAACCCAGGAAAAATCTGATAAAAAACTGGGAAAATCCCGCAAAAATCTGGGAAAATCCCACAAAAAACCACAAAAATCCCACAAAAAAACCTGGGAAAATCCCACAAAACCCAGGAAAAATCTGATTAAAACTGGGAAAATCCAGGAAAAATACTGGGAAAATCAGACAAAAACCAGGGAAAATCTGATTAAAAACGGAAAATCCAGGAAAAATCTTGAAAAATCCAACAAAAAACTGGGAAAATCCCACAAAAAAATGCAAAAATCCCACAAAAAACCTGGGAAAATCCCACAAAAATCTTGGAAAATCCCACCAAACCTCCCCACCCTGAAACCACCAAGAATTTTTTTGGGAAAACATCCAAAATCAGCTCCCAAAATCTTCCCAAAACCAGGAGGAATTTAAACCCCAAAAGTGGAATTTTTTGGGGGATTTTTGGGGTTTTTATTCCCGTTTTTCGCAGGTTTTGTCCGTGAGAAATCGGAAAAGCTCCAAACTCGGCGAATTTCGACCCGAAAGCGGCGGAAAAGCGGCGGGGGAAGGGTCGGAGGCGCCTCGGCGGAGGTTTTGGGTTAAAAAAACCCCAAAAAGGGGAAGCGAAAAAAACTGGGAAAATCTGATAAAAAAACTGGGGAAATCCCACAAAAAAACTGGGAAAATCCAACAAAACCCAGGAAAAATCTGATAAAAACTGGGAAAATCCAACAAAAATCTGGGAAAAATCTGATAAAAACCTGGGGAAATCCAGCAAAAATCTTGGAAAATCCAACAAAAAACTGGGAAAATCCAACAAAAAACTCAAAAAATCCCGCAAAACCCAGGAAAAATCCAACAAAAATCTGGGAAAATCCCGCAAAAATCTGGGAAAATCCAACAAAAAACTCACAAATCCCACAAAAAAATGGAAAAATCTGATTAAAACTGGGAAAATCCCCCCAAAAATGCGAAAATCCCACAAAACCCAGGAACAATCTGATAAAAAACTGGGAAAATCCCACAAAAATCGGGGAAAATCCCACAAAAAACCACAAAAATCCCACAAAAAAACCTGGGAAAATCCCACAAAACCCAGGAAAAATCTGATTAAAACTGGGAAAATCCAGGAAAAATACTGGGAAAATCAGACAAAAACCAGGGAAAATCTGATTAAAAACGGAAAATCCAGGAAAAATCTTGAAAAATCCAACAAAAAACTGGGAAAATCCCACAAAAAACTGGGAAAATCCCTCAAAAAACCTGGGAAAATCTGATAAAAAACTGGGAAAATCCCACAAAAATCTGGGGAAATTGAACAAAAAAATGCAAAAATCCCACAAAACCCAGGAAAAATCTGATAAAAAACTGGGAAAATCCCACAAAAATCTGGGAAAATCCCACAAAAACCCAGGAAAAATCTGATAAAAACTGGGAAAATCCAGCAAAAATCTGGGAAAATCCCACAAAAAAATGTAAAAAATCCCACAAAAATCAGGAAAAATCTGATTAAAAACTGGGAAAATCCCACAAAAATCTGGGAAAATCCCACCAAACCTCCCCACCCTGAAACCACCAAGAATTTTTTTGGGAAAACATCCAAAATCAACTCCCAAAATCTTCCCAAAACCAGGAGGAATTTAAACCCCAAAAGTGGAATTTTTTTGGGGGATTTTTGGGGTTTTCATTCCCGTTTTTCGCGGGTTTTGTCCGTGAGAAATCGGAAAAGCTCCAAACTCGGCGAATTTCGACCCGAAAGCGGCGGAAAAGCGGCGGGGGAAGGGTCGGAGGCGCCTCGGCGGAGGTTTTGGGTTAAAAAAACCCCAAAAAGGGGAAGCGAGAGCGGCGAGGACGAGGCCGCCAGCGTTTTGGGGGCGAAAATGCAAATTTGGGATTCGGGGGCGCCCGAGCGCGGCCCCGGAGGCACCGAGAGGGCGCGGCCCCAGTGGGGAATTGGGGGGGAACGGTGAAAAAGTGGGGGTTGAGATCAAAAAATTGGGGGTTTGAACCCAAAAATTGGGGTTTTGAACCCAAAAATTGGGGTTATGAACCCAAAAATTGGGGTTATGAACCCAAAAATTGGGGTTTTCAAAAAATTATCTGGGGTTTTGAGCCGAAATTTGGGGTTTAAAGCCAAAAAATTGGGAGTTGAGACCAAAAAATTGGGGTTTCAAACCCAAAAATTGGAGTTTGAACTGAATATTGGGGGTTTAAACCAATAATTTGGGATTTTAACCCAAAAAATTGGGGTTTTGAACCCAAAAATTGGGGTTTTCAGAAAATTATCTGGGGTTTTGAGCCGAAATTTGGGGTTTAAAGCCAAAAGATTGGGAGTTGAGACCAAAAAATTGGGGTTTCAAACCCAAAAATTGGGAGTTTGAACTGAAAATTGGGGGTTTAAACCAATAATTTGGGATTTTAAACCAAAAAATTGGGGTTTTAAACCCAAAAATTGGGGTTTTCAGTAAATTATCTGGGGTTTTGAGCCGAAATTTGGGGTTTTAACCCAAAAAATTGGGGTTTTAACCCAAAAAATTGGGAGTTGAGCCCAAAAAATTGGAGTTTGAACTGAAAATTGGGGTTTTAAACCCAAAATTTGGGGTTTTAACCCAAAATTTGGGATTTTAACCCAAAAAATTGGGGTTTTAAACCAAAAAATTGGGGTTTTGAACCCAAAAATTGGGGTTTTCAAAAATTATTTGGGGTTTTGAGCTGAAATTTGGGGTTTTAAGCCAAAAAATTGGGAGTTGAGCCCAAGAAATTGGGGTTTTAAAACCAAAAATTGGGGTTTTGAACCCAAAAATTGGGGTTTTCAAAAATTGTTTGGGGTTTTGAGCTGAAATTTGGGGTTTTAAGCCAAAAGATTGGGAGTTGAGACCAAAAAATTGGGGTTTCAAACCCAAAAATTGGGAGTTTGAACTGAAAATTGGGGGTTTAAACCCGAATTTTGGGGTTTTAAACCAATAATTTGGGATTTTAAACCAAAAAATTGGGGTTTTGAACCCAAAAATTGGGGTTTTCAAAAAATTGTTTGGGGTTTTGAGCTGAAATTTGGGGTTTTGACCCAAAAAATTGGGAGTTTGAACTGAAAATTGGGGGGTTTAAGCCAAAATTTGGGGGTTTATAAAAATTATTTGGGATTTTAAGCCGAAAAATTGGGGTTTGAGCCCAAAAAATTGGGGTTTTATACCCAAAAATTGGGGTTTTCAAAAAATTATTTGGGGTTTTGAGCTGAAATTTGGGGTTTTAAGCCAAAAAATTTGGGTTTTAAACCCAAAAGATTGGGGGTTGGGCCCAAAAAATTGGAGTTTGAACTAAAAATTGGGGGGTTTAACCCAAAATTTGCAATAATTTGGGATTTTAAGCCAAAAAATTGGGGATTTTAAACCCAAAATTTGGGGTTTTAAAAAAATTGTTTGGGGTTTTGAGCTGAAATTTGGGGGTTTAAACCCAAAATTTGGGGGTTTATAAAAATTATTTGGGATTTTAAGCAAAAAAATTGGGGTTTGAGCCCAAAAATTGGGGTTTTAAACCCAAAAATTGGGGTTTTCAAAAAATTATTTGGGGTTTTAACCCAAAATTTGGGATTTTAAGCCAAAAGATTGGGAGTAGAGCCCAAGAAATTGGGGTTTTAAACCCAAAAATTGGGGTTTTGAACCCAAAAATTGGGGTTTTCAAAAATTATTTGGGGTTTTGAGCTGAAATTTGGGGTTTTAAACCCAAAATTTGGGGTTTTAAACCAATAATTTGGGATTTTAACCCAAAAAATTGGGGTTTTGAACCCAAAAATTGGAGTGTTCAAAAAATTATTTGGGGTTTTAACCCAAAATTTAGGATTTTAAGCCAAAAAATTGGGGTTTGAGCCCAAAAAATTGGGGTTTTAAACCAAAAATTGGGGTTTTCAAAAAACTATTTGGGGTTTTGAGCCGAAATTTGGAGTTTTAACCCAAAAAATTGGGAGTTGAGCCCAAGAAATTGGGGTTTAAACCCAAAAATTGGGGTTTTGAACCCAAAAATTGGGGTTTTCAAAAATTATTTGGGGTTTTAAGCCGAAAATTTGGGATTTTAAACCAAAACTTTGCTATAATTTGCGATTTTGGGCCAAAAAATTGGGGATTTTAAGACAGAAATTGGGGATTTTAACTCAAAATTTGAGGTTTTAAACCAATAATTTGGGATTATGACCCAAAAATTTGGGATTTTTACCCCCAAATTGGGGATTTTACAGAAAAGAATGGGATTTTAAACCAAAAAGTTGGGATTTTAACCCAAAATGTGGGGTTTTAAAACACTAATTTAGGATTTTAACCCAAAAATCAGGGATTTTAACGCCAAAATTTGTAGTTTTAACTCAAAATTCGGGGTTTTGACCCAAAATTTGGGGATTTTAACTCAAAAAGTTGGGGATTTTAACCCAAAATTTGGAGATTTTTACCCAAAATCAGGGATTTTAACCCAAAAATTTGTAGTTTTAACTGAAAATTTGTGATTTTAACCCAAAATTTGGAGTTTTAGCCCAAAAATTGGAGATTTCAACCCAAAAATTTGGATTTTAACCCAAAAATTTGGGGATTTTTACCCCAAAAATTCAGGATTTGACCCCAAAATGTGGGGGTTTAACCCAAAAATTGGGGATTTTAACCCAAAAATTGGGGTTTTAACCCAAAATTTGGGGGTTTAACCCAAAAATTGGGGATTTTAACTCAAAAAATTGGGGATTTTAACCCAAAAATTGGAGATTTTAACCCAAAATGTGGGGTTTTAACCCAAAAATTTGTGATTTTAACCCAAAATTTGGAGGTTTAGCCCAAAAATTGGAGATTTTAACCCAAAAATTGGGATTTTAACCCAAAAATTTGTGATTTTAACCCAAAATTTGGGATTTTAACCCAAAAATTCGGGATTTTAACAAAAAAATTTGGGATTTTAACCCAAAAATTTGGGGATTTTTACCCCAAAAATTCAGGATTTGACCCCAAAATGTGGGGTTTTAACCCAAAATTCAGCGTTTTAACCCAAATATTTAGGATTTTAACCCAAAAATTTGGGATTTTTAGCCACCATTTGGGATTTTAACCCGAAAATTTGGGGATTTGACCCCAAAATTTGGGGTGAAACCCCAAAACTTCAGGATTTTAACCCAAAAATCGCGATTTTATCCCAAAACTTTTGGTTTCTAACCCAAAAATTGGTGATTTTAACGCAGAAATTCGGGATTTTACTGGAAAAACTGGGAAATTTGGGATTTCACCCAACACAGGTGGGAAAAATTCAGAATTTTGGGGATTTTTGGGCTTTTCCGACCCCATAAATTCCATTTCCCTGAATTTATGGGATTTCCTAAAACCCCAATCCCAAATTCCACCTTTTTGTCCCCAAAATCCCACCCCGCTCATCCCAAATTTCTCTCAACCTTAAGGAATCAAAATTTGGGATTTCACCCAACACAAGTGGGAAAAATTTGGGATTTTTGGGGTTTTTGGGGTGTTCTGAACCCACAAATTAATTTTCCCTGAATTTATGGGATTCCCTAAAATCCCAATCCCAAATTCCATGATTTTTCCCCCAAATCCCCACCCCGCTCATCCCAAATCTCTCCCAACCCTCAGGAATCGAAATTTGGGATTTCACCCAACACAGGTGGGAAAAATTTGGGATTTTTGGGGTTTTTGGGATGTTCCGACCCCACAAATTCCATTTCCCTGAATTTATGGGATCTCTCCAAACCCCAATCCCAAATTCCACCTTTTTCCCCCCAAATCCCACCCCGCTCATCCCAAATCTCTCCCAACCCTCAGGAATCAAAATTTGGGATTTAATTCAACACAGGTGGGAAAAATTTGGGATTTTTGGGGTTTTTGGGCTGTTCTGAACCCATTGGGTTCATGACTTTGGGATCTCTCCAAACCCCAATCCCAAATTCCACCTTTTTCCCCCCAAATCCCACCCCACTCATCCCAAATCTTTCCCAACCTTTGGGAATCAAAATTTGGGATTTCACCCAACACAGGTGGGAAAAATTTGGGATTTTTGGGGTTTTTGGGCTTTTCCAACCCCATAAATTCCATTTCCCTGAATTTATGGGATTTCCGGAAACCCCAATCCCAAATTCCACCTTTTTCCCCCCAAATCGCACCCCGCTCATCCCAAATCTCTCCCAACCCTCAAGAATTGAAATTTGGGATTTCACCCAACACAGGTGGGAAAATTTCGGGATTTTTTTGGGGTTTTGGGCTTTTCCGACCCCACAAATTCCACTGGTTTAGATTTATGGAATTCCCTAAAATCCCAATCCCAAATTCCCCCTTTTTCCCCCCAAATCCCCTCCCCAAATCTCTCCCAACCCCTCACAATTTTCGTGTTTTTCGCTCGATTTCTCCTCGAGGAGGAACCGAAACCGAGGCCAAACCCGGCACCTCCGGGGCGGGGATTTTGGGGTCGGGGCGGAGATTTTGGGGTCGGGGCGGGGATTTTTGGGGATTTGGGATCCCAACCATGGCCCAGCAGGAGACCTACGGCAACTGGCTGGGCCCCAAGCGCCTGGTGAGGCAGCCAGGTAAATCCCAAATCCCCGAAATTCCTGGGAAAATCCCCGAATTTCGGGTTTTAGGGGCGGGAAATCCCCAAATTCTGCTTTTTTTAGGGTGGGAAGTCCCCAAAATCCGCTTTTTTT
>JAVTVJ010003475.1:0-32861 GCA_034509425.1 Eopsaltria australis
CAAGATTATTCGCTGACGCAAGCTGCCATCAACCAGGACTCTGGTTGCATTTGTAGGGCTAAAACCCTCCACCAAACCGACATCATGAATCTGGGGGCCTAAGTTTTCTTTCACATGGATCAGTGCCATCATATGTATCGTAGGCCCCATGTCAGGGAGTCGACTGCCGCCTCTTCAAATTCCGCATGGAGCAAGATCCCTCACAAACCCAAGCTGCCACCGACTAGGACCCTGGCTGCCCTTGCAGGGCCAAAACCCTCCTCCAAACTGACATCAAGAAACTGGGGGGCAGAGTGAGTTCTCTTTCTCAGAGAAAAGGGACACTTTTTGTGTCCCGGCCCTAAGGCACTCTGCTCACTGCTGCCTCCTGAAATTCCGTATGGATCAAGATTCCTCGCAGACCCAAGCTGCCACCGACAAGGACCCTGGCTGCCCTTGCAGGGCCAAAACCCTCCTCCAAACTGACATCAAGAAAGTGGGGAGCAGAGTTCTCTTTCTCAGAGAAAAGGGACACTTTTTGTGTCCCGGCCCTAAGGCACTCTGCTCCTGGACGCCACCTGAAATGCCACACGGATCAAGATTCTTCCCACACACAAGCTGCTATCAATTAGAACTCTGGCTGCAATTGTAGGGATAAATGCCTCCTAAAAACTGGCATCATGGATTTGGGGGACTAAGTTTTCTTTCACATGGAAAAGCGCCATTGTTTGTAACGAAGGCCCCATGCCTGGGAGTTGACAGCCGCTTGCGGAAATTCCGCACAGATTAAGATTCCTCGCAGACCCAAGCTGCCACCAAGAAGAACACTGACTGCCATTGCAGGGCCAAAACCCTCCTACACACTGACATCAAGAAACTGGGGGGCAGAGTTCTCTTTCTCAGAGAAAAGGGACGCTTTTTTTGTCGTGGCCCTAAGGCACTGTGCTCTGAGACGCCACCTAAAATTCCCGATGGATCAAGATTATTCGCTGACACAAGCTGCCATCAACCAGGACTCTGGTTGCATTTGTAGGGCTAAAACCCTCCACCAAACCGACATCATGAATCTGGGGGCCTAAGTTTTCTTTCACGTGGAAAAGTGCCAGCATATGTATCGTAGGCCCCCTGTCTGGGAGTCGACTGCCGCCTCTTCAAATTCCGCATGGAGCATGATCCCTCACAGACCCAAGCTGCCACCGAGAAGGACCCTGGCTGCCCTTGCAGGGCCAAAACCCTCCTCCAAACTGACATCAAGAAAGTGGGGGCCAGAGCTCTCTTCCTCAGAGAAAAGGGACATATTTTGTGTCCCGGCCCTAAGGCAATGTGCTCCCTGCTGCCTCTTGAAATTCCGTATGGATCAAGATTCCTCGCAGACCCAAGCTGCCACCGAGGACCCTGGCTGCCATTGAAGGGCCAAAACGCTCCTCCAAACTGACATCAAGAAACTGGGGGGCAGACTTGTCTTTCTCAGAGAAAAGGGACACTTTTTGTGTCCCGGCCCTAAGGCACTGTGCTCCCTGCTGCCTCCTGAATTTCCGTATGGATCAAGATTCCTCGCAGACCCAAGCTGCCACCGACAAGGACCCTGGCTGCACTTGAAGGGCCAAAACCCTCCTCCAAACTGACATCAAGAAACTGGGGGCCAGAGTTCTTTTTCTCAGAGAAAAGGGACACTTTTTGTGTCCCGGCCCTAAGGCACTCTGCTCCCTGCTTCCTCCTGAGAATCCGTATGGATCAAGATTCCTCGCAGACCCAAGCTGCCACCGACAAGGACCCTGGCTGCCCTTGCAGGGCCATAACCCTCCTCCAAACTGACATCAAGAAACTGGGGGGCAGAGTTCTCTTTCTCAGGGTAAAGGGACACATTTGTGTCCCGGCCCTAAGGCACTGTTCTCCCGGACGCCACCTGAAATTCCGTATGGATCGAGATCCTTCCCAGACCCAAGCTGCCATACTCTGGAACTCTGGCTGCAATTGTAGGGCTAAGTGCCTCCTAAAAACTGGCATCATGCATCTGGGGGACTGAATTTTCTGTCACTTGGAAAAGCGCCATTGTTTGCATCGAAGGCCACATATCTGGGAGTTGACAGCCGCATGCTGAAATTCCGCATGGATAAAGATTCCACGCAGACCACAGCTGCCACCGACAAGGACCCTGGCTGCCTTTGAAGGGCCAAAACCCTCCTCCAAACTGACATCAAGAAAGTGGGGGGCAGAGTTCTCTTTCTCAGAGAAAAGGGACACTTTTTGTATCCCAGCACTAAGGCACTCTGCTCCTGGACGCCATCTGAAATGCCGCATGGATCAAGATACTTCCCTGACCCAAGCTGCCATCAACTAGAACTCTGGCTGCAATTGTAGGGCTAAGTGCCTCCTAAAAACTGGCATCATGCATCTGGGGGACTGAATTTTCTGTCACTTGGAAAAGCGCCATTGTTTGCATCGAAGGCCACATATCTGGGAGTTGACAGCCGCATGCTGAAATTCGCATGGATTAAGATTCCTCGCAGACCCAAGCTGCCACCGACAAGGACCCTGGCTGCCCTTGCAGGGCCAAAACCCTCCTCCAAACTGACATCAAGAAACTGGGGGGCAGACTTCTTTTCTCAGAGAAAAGGGACACATTTTGTGTCCCGGCCCTAAGGCACTGTGCTCCCTGCTTCCTCCTGATATTCCTTATGGATCAAGATTCCTCGCAGACCCAAGAAGCCAACGACAAGGACCCTGGCTGCCCTTGCAGGGCCAAAACCCTCCTCCAAACTGACATCAAGAAACTGGGGGGCAGAGTTCTCTTTCTCAGGGAAAGGGACACTTTTTGTGTTCCGGCCCTAAGGCACTGTGCTCCCTGCTGCCTCCTGATATTCCGTATGGATCAAGATTCCTCGCAGACCCAGAAGCTGCCACCGACAAGGACCCTGGCTGCCTTGCAGGGCCAAAACCCTCTTCCAAACTGACATCAAGAAACTGGGGGGCAGAGTTCTCTTTCTCAGAGAAAAGGGACACTTTTTGTGTCCCGGCCCTAAGGCACTCTGCTCCCAGACGCCACCTGAAATGCCACATGGATCAAGATCCTTCCCAGACCCAAGCTGCCATCAGCCAGAACTCTGGCTGCAATTGTAGGGCTAAATGCCTCCTAAAAACTGGCATCATGCATCTGGGGGACTGAGTTTTCTTTCACATGGAAAAGCGCCATCGTTTGTTTTGGAGGCCCCACGTCTGGGAGTTGACAGCCGCTTGCAGAAATTCTGCACAGATTAAGATTCCTCGCAGACCCAAGCTGCCACCAAAAAGGACACTGACTGCCCTTGCAGGGCCAAAACCCTCCTTCAAACTGACATCAAGAAACTGGGGGGCAGAGTTCTCTTTCTCAGAGAAAAGGGACACTTTTTGAGTCCCGGCCCTAAGGCACTCTGCTCCCGGACGCCACCTGAAATGCCGCATGGATCAATATCTTTCCCAGACCCAAGCTGCCATCAACTAGAATACTGGCTGCAATTGTGGGGCTAAATGCCTCCTAAAAACTGGCATCATGCATCTGGGGGACTGAGTTTTCTTTCACATGGAAAAGCGCCCTTGTTTGAATCGAAGGCCACATATCTGGGAGTTGACAGCCGCTTGCGGAAATTCCTCACAGATTAAGATTCCTCGCAGACCCAAGCTGCCACCAACAAGGACCCTGGCTGCCCTTGCAGGGCCAAAACCCTCCTCCAAACTGACATCAAGAAACTGGGGGGCAGAGTTCTCTTTCTCAGAGAAAAGGACACTTTTGTTGTCGTGGCCCTAAGGCACTCTGCTCCCGGACGCCACCTGAATTTTCCTAACAGGTTTTTTTTTTTTCCCCTCCATGCTTTTTCATAACATCAGAGGGCAAGAAATTCTCTTCCAGCTTCCAAAATCTCCTAGTTACTTTCCCCCTTCCTGCATCAGGCAAAATGGAGGATTATTAAGGTTTTTTTAACCAAATACTCTTTGAGGCAGGAAAAATTAAGAAGAGTAAGAGAAACAGTGCTGCTTTTGGGCATAGCTTCTTTGTACACTATTCTGGAAATAAAAAAACCCAACACCCATCATTCCCCCACCTCCCTCACCACCCCCCCCCCCCAATAAAAAACAAAACAAACCCACATGCCTTACAAAACCAACCTGCAGAATGTTCAGTATTTCAAATGAGAACAAGCGTAGAGGGGACATCAAAAGATGGCTCCTCCTTAACCATTTGTGCATGCAGTGCTCTTTAATCAACTCCTACATTCTCCTTCTCCTACAACAAACAGCTGTCTTCAGAACTGCCTGTTCTCCAATCCAACCTTTCTGGGATGCTACTGTACGTTGCCTTAGTACGTGCTTCACTAGTCACTTAAATCACAGGATAACTTGACTAAACCATCAGTGGTAACTTTGCAGCTCTTCAAACTGCTTGAAAACTGAAACCTTGCACAAGGTTCAGACAAAGGAAAATCAAAATGTGGACAGCATCTCCCTGCTGCTGCTACTGGAAGCCTTCAAGTCCACCACTGCAGTCTAAAACCTCCACTGATCATCTGAGTATTGCACAAGTTCTCCAAGGAAGACAACAACAAGGCTAAGGCATGCACACCAACGCTGATCAAAAGCACTTGATGCTCATGGAGAAAAATAAAGAACCTTTACTTTCCTAAAGACAAGGTGACTACTGCTAGTAGGAAAAAAACCAGATGTTCTGCAAAACCTATTTTCAGGCTTTTGCTAAGGTCACAGGACTGAGGAATACAGAAAGACCTGTCCCAATTTGGCAGAATGCCGCATCAACCGCTCCACTTTCTTCACCAAGCCCGCACCTAACATCATCTCCAAATCCTGAGCCCGTGCAGCTCTGGCCCCATTACCTAAGAAAAGAGCAACTCTGCAAGCAGTTGGCAAAGATGAACAACTTAGCATTACTGTGGCCGATGACATGCTCTGACCTTTTTTGCTTTCAGCTATGGATCTTCTACCTCCGAGCGTCGCACTGAAAAGCTCCTTGCCATTGAGCTCTTGCAGCACCTCCGCCAGCTTCGCTGCCAAACTCTTCAGCACCAGCGCAAGGTACCTGAAATCGGGAGCCAAAAAGAGGTGGTCAATGAAGGCAAGTTGCTCCCGCCGACAGGCAGCCTCCACATTCAGCGTCCCCTGTGTCGCTCTCCCACCGTGGGGGACAAAATGCCTCGGCGGAGCGCGGCGCTGGGCGGCAGCGGCCGGCACGGCATGGAGCGCGCGCTACCGGCTCGCTGCCGCCGGCGCCGCTGCGGGAACGGCCGATTGGCTGCAATGGGCCACGTGCGGCAAGGAGGGCAGCGGGGTAAAGGCGGGCACGCCTCATAGCCCCCCGGAAGGCCGGCCTCTGCTCCCCGCTCGGACCACCGCACGGGCAGTGCCAGGAGCCTCTCGCTGCGGCCGCCTCCGGCCGCATGCCAGAGCGCGCACTGCCCGGCCGGCGCCGCCGCTCCGCGGGCTCACACGGCGCCCACCGGGAAGCGGATGCGCACAGCACCACGCCCGCCCCGCCCCGCCCTTGGCCCCTCTCTCCTCGCGTGGGCCCACCGCGCCTGCCCTGCAACGCCTGTGCTCCGCGCCACGCAGCACACGTGCGCCGCCGTTTCCGGCCGAGCCGCTGGCGAAGCCGGGGCACGGTCCTGCCGGCACAGCCTCGGCGGCTGCTGGCTTCCGGCGGCGCCGAGCAGCCGGTGAGCGCCGCCGCTTGGGAGCGCGCCCGGCGGGGGGCGAGGCAAAGGAGAGATGGAGGCGGTGCCAGTGGGCGGTGTCACACGGCCGATCCTGCCGCAGCCACCCCTTCCACGCCCCCTCAGCTGCTGTTGACTGCGGCCCCAGCCCTGCCCGCGCCAGCAGCGATGCGGCTTCGCAATTGGAGGGGTGGAGGGGGGGAAGGGGGGGGGTAGGAGGGGGTGGGGGATGGGGGAGGCAGGGGCACACTGACACCCCGCAGCAAGTCCCTCCTGCTGGCAAAACTCATCCACATTCCACTTGTTTATGGCCAAAGAGAAGAACAGACTAGTCCCCTAACTATTTCAAGAAGGAGACAGGCCATGGGCCAGTTGCCCTGGGCTTTCTCTAATCCTGCCGCCTTGTAGCCTCCTTCATATCCTAAGTTCCCGGCTGCATCTCCCTCTCCCTTTTCCCCACTGCCTGAGCTGATCGCTTATGGGATGCCGAACTCCAATATCGCCTCTCTTTGGTTTACATTAAAGAAAGAAAGAAAGAAGAAACTCGTCGTCATTCTATTCAGTTTTGTCCTCTTGCTCTAGCTTCAGGAATTTAACAGTGCCATGCCTGAGCAGCAGTCTGTGGTGATTAGTAGCATTTGCAACAGCTAACAGCTTCTTCTCTTCCTTGCCTGTCTATCGCTTCCTAGCCCCGTCTGCAAGTGGATTCCCACGGTCTCTTTGGACAGACATATTCATCTTACTTCTCTCAGTCCCACACCTGCTTGGCGCTGCGTGGGTCCCCCTGGCACCACACCCCGCCCCCCCACCTACTCCCCAAACCTCTGCACACACACACACACACACACACACACACACACCTGCGCTACACGGGCACGTAGCCAGCACACACTACTAGCACACACATACCCCCTCCACATACACATTCACGCCTACCCTGCACAACCCTGCCCCCGCACAGCCCTGCAAACACACACCACCCCACCCCCACTCCCACACGAGCTGCACTGCACGCAGCCGCCCCACCCTCACTGCCACGGCCGTCTGGCAGTGCTCGCTACTGACACGCTTCGCCATGCCTTGCATTGCTTTGCTATGCGGTCTGTAGCCTCGTCTCAACCTTCCGCCCCTGCAGTGCCTTGCATTGACTTGCTCACTCATCCCCCTCGTGACCTCCCTTTCGATTTGTCCGGGTCCAGCTTTTCATTTCCTTCTCCTTCTAGGACTCTCATTGCCTTACAGAGCATCTTCCTTTTGCCCTTGAATCCTTCCATTGCTTCGCGTTATCTTTCTCGCCCTCCCCCACCTGGAACTCAAGACGCCTTTTTCATGCCATTCCCGAGCCTTGCCCTCCTGCCCTGTCTGATTCGCCTATGATTCATAGTGCCAGTGTTGCTGGAGCAGATGTTATGACATCATGGGCTGGAAGAGTCCGGCAAGATTCTTCTGTCCTGACACCTTCTAGGTGGGTGCAATTGTTGGCCATTCAATACTGCATGTGCATCAGTCCCTGGATGCTTTGTATCTTGGAGGAGGCCGTGCCATTTCTTTGGATTACCACTCTTCTGTAAAGAAAGCAAGTTTAGACGTGCACACTGGGTGGCCTCAAGGAATGAAGAGGCTTTTGCCAATAAGCAGTGCTCTGGCTTTGAGCTGCTCAACTGTCAGTGCAAAGGCAGATGCCAGGCTGGTGAGCATTTTGTCCTGGGAGCTTTAGTGTGTCAGCAGTCCCTGGTGCTGTTCCGTTTGCATCCTGACTCTGTGAGAGTGAAGGCTTCGGAAGGTAGCTAGCGCTGAGGAAGGAAAGTGCCGCGAGCAGGGTGTGTGCGGCTAGCTCGATGGGTGCAGCTGAAGCTGCAGACAGCAAGGGCATTATTAGCTGGCACTTGTGCCAGCTCTGTTTTTGCTAGATGTTTCCGAGTGGGCAGATTCAGCTAGAGTGGAAAGCATGTAGGGCAAAGGAGTTCATCTTGCCGTTTGAGTGCGGTGCAAAGAAGGCTCCGCACTTGGGAGAAGAAGATCAGGCAAATCTTTTCGCGCTGGCAACAGGACGCTTGAGAGCAGGGACGTTTCCAAGGCGGCTCTAGCCTCGGAGAGGTTTCGAGCTGTCCTCGGAGCGTTTCCTTCTTTTGCGAGTCGACAGCGCCATCTTGTGGCTTTGGACTGCTAACGCAACATCGGCAGGGCAAGAGACTGTCAGGCCAGCTCCTCTTGCAGTGTGCACACTGCGCAAAGAAGCCCGGTTCCCTGCGGCTTCGCTCTTCGCCCAATGTGACGGACACAACTGAAACTCAGCGACGGCATTCAGCTTTGCCGCTTTTCGCCGTCTCTGCTGCACGCATCCGCAGCGTGCTATGGACGGTTTTCCCTCAGCTCCTGGTACAGAGAGACACTCTCTTCTTCGCAGATGATTGCGAGCTGTGCATCTAGCTTGTCGCTCAGTGAGCTGTGCCAGGAAAGAAGCACTTGCAGCGTTAGCCTTTCAACGTCCGACACTTTCAAAGCAGCACCACAAAGCCGGGCGACGGGAAGGGGCGAAGAAGCAGACGTTCATTCCTGGCTCTTTTTCCTCGGCCAGCCGAAGCCAGCTGGATCTGGTGGATTCAGGCTGCGATGATAGCGGCTCGCCAGCGTGACAAGGGCGATGCAGAAAGCCGGGCTGGGGCCGGGGCTTTATAGTGATAAAGGAAGAAGGTGTTCCTGAAAAGTGGTGCAAATGCGAGTTTGCTCCAAAGTTACCCGGGAGAGCTCTTTGGAACGTATATTAATTCTGGCACAGGTGTCGAGTGAGCCGCAGTCGAAAACTTTCCGCGAGATTCAGAGAAACATCGAGACTGGCTTAAGTTCGCTGTCCGGCGTCTTCCTGAGCTGAAGCAAAGCAGCAACGACTTCACCCGGCACAGTCTCCTCGCGAGAAATAGGCGCTATTCTCCTGGCGGAGAAATTGCGTGGCTCACACAAAGTAGAACGAAGCCGCACGGTACAGGGCTTGTGTGCGCAGCGTACTGACGGCGTGAGGCGCGTGCCTGCCGCTGGCCGGCCAGCCGAATTCTCTTTGGCAGTGCTAAAGGAAAAGTTCAGCTAGAGCTGCTTGCGCCGCTACTTATTTCTCTTCCAGCCCCTCGGGGAAACAGCTGCTCCTACCTTTATGCTCCGAGAAGCAGAGATGCAGCGGAGAAGGGAAGGAGAGAGTGCACCGTGTGAGCTTCATGTTGCTTACGTGGGGCAAGCGGAAAGTGAAGCCCTGCACTGTCTTTTACATCTTAGAAGGAAGAGAGCGTTCTCAGCTGACTCTGATTGTGATCGAGATTTTGCTAGTCTTTTTCCGTTAGGTTCACTGCGCAAAGAAGCCACGGTCTCTTTGGACATTCATCTTACTTCTCTCAGTCCCACACCTGCTTGGCGCTGCGTGGGTCCCCCTGGCACCACACCCCGCCCCCCCCCCTACTCCCCAAACCTCTGCACACACACACACACACACACACACACACCCTGCGCTACACAGGCACGTAGCCAGCACACACTACTAGCACACACATACCCCCTCCACATACACATTCACGCCTACCCTGCACAACCCTGCCCCCGCACAACCCTGCAAACACACACCACCCCACACCCACTCCCCCACGAGCTGCACTGCACGCAGCCGCCCCACCCTCACTGCCACGGCCGTCTGGCAGTGCTCGCTACTGACACGCTTCGCCATGCCTTGCATTGCTTTGCTATGCGGTCTGTAGCCTCGTCTCAGCCTTCCGCCCCTGCAGTGCCTTGCATTGACTGGCTCACTCATCCCCCTCGTGACCTCCCTTTCGATTTGTCCAGGTCCAGCTTTTCATTTCCTTCTCCTTCTAGGACTCTCATTGCCTTACAGAGCATCTTCCTTTTGCCCTTGAATCCTTCCATTGCTTCGCGTTATCTTTCTCGCCCCTCCCCACCTGGAACTCAAGACGCCTTTTTCATGCCATTCCCGAGCCTTGCCCTCCTGCCCTGTCTGATTCGCCTATGATTCATAGTGCCAGTGTTGCTGGAGCAGATGTTATGATATCATGGGCTGGAAGAGTCCGACAAGATACTTCTGTCCTGACACTTCTAGGTAGGTTGGCAATTGTTGGGCCATTCATACTGATGTGCATCGTCCCCTGGATGCTTTGTATCTTGGAGGAGGCCGTGCCATTTCCTTTGGATTACCATCTTCCGTAAAGAAAGCAAGTTTAGACGTGCACACTGGGTGGGCCTCAAGGAATGAAGAGGCTTTTTTGCCAATAAGCAGTGCTCTGGCCTTGTTAGCTGCTCACTGTCAGTGCAAAGGCAGATGCAGGCTGTTGAGCATTTTGTCCTGGGAGCTTTAGTGTGTAGCAGTCCTGGTGCTGTCCGTTTGCTAATCTGACTCTGTGAGAGTGAAGGCTTCGAAGGTAGCTAGGCTGAGGAAGGAAAGTGCCGGCGAGCAGGGTGTGTGCGGCTAGCTCGATGGGTGGGCAGCTGAAGCTTGGCAGACAGGCAAGGGCCCAATTATTAGCTGCCCTTGTGCCAGCTCTGTCTTTGCTAGACGTTTCCGAGTGGGCAGATTCAGCTAGAGTGGAATGCATGTAGGGCAAAGGAGTTCGTCTTGCCGTTTGAGTGCGGTGCAAAGAAGGCTCCGCACTTGGGAGAGGAAGATCAGGCAAATCTTTTCGCGCTGGCAACAGGACGCTTGAGAGCAGGGACGTTTCCAAGGCGGCTCTAGCCTCGGAGAGGTTTCGAGCTGTCCTCGGAGAGTTTCCTTCTTTTGCGAGTCGACAGCGCCATCTTGTGGCTTTGGACTGCTAACGCAACATCGGCAGGGCAAGAGACTGTCAGGCCCGCTCCTCTTGCAGTGTGCACACTGCGCAAAGAAGCCCGGTTCCCTGCGGCTTCGCTCTTCGCCCAATGTGACTTGGGCACAACTGAAACTCAGCGACGGCATTCAGCTTTGCCGCTTTTCGCCGTCTCTGCTGCACGCTTCCGCAGCGTGCTATGGACGGTTTTCCCTCAGCTCCTGGTACAGTGAGACACTCTCTTCTTCGCAGATGATTGCGAGCTGTGCATCTAGCTTGTCGCTCAGTGAGCTGTGCCAGGACAGAAGCACTTGCAGCGTTAGTCTTTCAACGTCCGACACTTTCAAAGCAGCACCACAAAGCCGGGCGACGGGAAGGGGCGACGAAGCAGACGTTCATTCCTGGCTCTTTTTCCTCGGCCAGCCGGCCAGCCGGATCTTTGGTCGTTGCGAGGCTAGAATGTGTGCGGCGCTCCTTCGCCGTGACAAGGGCCGTGCAGAGAGTGCCGGGCTGGGACGGGGCTTTGCAGGCGGTAAAGGAAAGAGGAGTGTTCCTGAAAAGTGGTGCAAATACGAGTTCGCTCAAGTTGCAGGGGAGAGCTGCGGGCAGCCTTGTTATTCTGGCACAGGTGTCTGAGTGAGCCGCAGACGAAAAGCTTTCCCTTGAGATTCAGAGGGCGAGAGGCGCAATACGGGCTGAGAAGACAAGTGCGCTGTCAGAGTGTCTTTCAGCTGAAGCAAGGCTTAGCAGCGCTTGACTGTCGGCACCAAACCGACATCATGAATCTGGGGGCCTAAGTTTTCTTTCACGTGGAAAAGTGCCATCATTTGTATGGAAGGCCCCATGTCCGGGAGTTGACTGCTGCCTGAAGAAGTTCCACACGGAGGTGGATTCCTCGCAGACCCAAGCTGCCACAGAAAAGAGCCCTGGCTGCCCTCACAGGGCCAAAACCCTCCTCCAAACTGACATCAAGAAACTGGGGGGCAGAGTTCTTCTTCTCAGGGAAAAGGACACTTTTTGTGTCCCGGCCCTAAGGCACTGTGCTCCCGGACGCCACCTGTAATGCCGCACGGATCAAGATCCTTCCCAGAACCAAGCTGCCATCAACTAGAACTCTGGCTGCAATTGCAGGGCTTAATGCCTCCTAAAAACTGGCATCATGGATCTGGGGGACTGAGTTTCCTTTCACGTGGAAAAGCCCCATCGTTTGTGTCAAAGGCCCGATATCTGGGAGACGACTGCTGCCTGCTGAAATTCCACACGGATCACGATTCCTCGCAGACCCAAGCTGCCACTGACAAGGGCCCTGGCTGCCCTTGCAGGGCCAAAACCCTCCTCCAAACTGACATCAAGAAACTGGGGGGCAGAGTTCTCTTTCTCAGAGAAAAGGACACTTTTTTTGTCCCGGCCCTAAGGCACTGTGCTCCCTGATGCCACCTGAAATGCCGCACGGATCAAGATCCTTTCCAGACCCAAGCTTCCATCAACGAGAACTCTGTCTGCATTTGTAGGGCTAAAACCCTCCACCCAACCGGCATCATGAATCTGGTGGCCTAAGTTGTCTTTCACGTGAAAAAGTGCCATCATTTGTATTGTAGGCCCCATGTCTGGGAGTCGGCTCCTGTCTGTTCAAATTCCGCATGGAAATGGATTCCTCACAGACCCAAGCTGCCACCGACTAAGACTGTGGCCACCCTTGCAGGGCCAAAACCCTCCTCCAAACTGACATCAAGAAACTGGGGCGCAGAGTTCTCCTTCTCAGGGAAAAGGACACTTTATTTGTCCCGGCCCTAAGGCACTGTGCTCCCGGACGCCATCGGAAATGCCGCACGGATCAAGATCCATCGCAGACCCAAGCTGTTATCAACTAGAACTCTGGCTGCAATTGTAGGGCTAAATGCCTCCTCCAAACTGACATCATGGATCTGGGGTCTGAGTTTTCTTTCACGTGGAAAAGCGCCATTGTTTGTATCGAAGGCCCCATGTCTGGGAGTCGACTGTTGCATGCTGAAATTCCACACAAAGGTGGATTCCTCGCAGACCGAAGTTGCCACCGAAAAGTTCCCTGGCCGCCCTTGCAGGGCCAAAACCCTCCTCTCAACTGACATCAAGAAACTGGGGGGCAGAGTTCTCTTTCTCTGAGAAAAGGGATACTTTTTCTGTCCTGGCCCTAAGGCACTGTGCTCCCTGTCACCTCCTGAAATTCCGTATGGATCAAGATTCCTCGCTGATGCAAGCTGCCATCAACCAAGACTCTGGCTGCATTTGTGGGGTTAAACCCTCCACCAAACCGGCATCATGAATCTCAGGGCCTAAGTTTTCTTTCACGTGGAAAAGCGCCATCATTTGTATCGTAGGCCCCATGTCTAGGGGTCGACTGCTGCCTGTTCAAATTCCGTATGGAGGTGGATTCCTCGCAGACCCAAGCTGCCACCGAAAAGAGCCCTGGCTGCCCTTGCAGGGCCAAAACCCTCCTCCAAACTGACATCCAGAAACTGGGGGGCAGAGTTCTCTTTCTCTGAGAAAAGGACACTTTATTTGTCACGACCCCAAGGCACTGTTCTCCCGGACGCCACCTGAAATGCCGCACGGATCAAGATTCTTCCCAGACCCAAGCTGCCATCAACAAGAACTCTGGCTGAAATTGTAGGGCTATATGCTTCCTAAAAACTGGCATCAGGGTTCTGGGGGACTGAGTTTTCATTTATATCGAAAAGCGCCATCGTATCTATCGAAGGCCCCATGTCTGGGAGTCAACTGCCGCCTGCTGAAATTCCGCACGACACTGGATTCTTTGCAGACCCAAGCTGCCACCGAGAAGGGCCCTGGCTGCCCTTGCAGGGCCAAAACCCTCCTCCAAACTGATATCAAGAAACTGGGGGGCAGAGTTCTCTTTCTAAGAGAAAAGGGACACTTTTCGTGTCCATGCCCTAGAGGCACTGTGCTTCCTGACGCCTCCTGAAATTCCGCGCGCATCAAGATTCCTCGCAGACCTAAGCTGCCATCAACTAGAACCATGGCTGCAATTGTAGGGCTGCATGCCTCCTTAAAACTGGCATCATGAATCTGGGGGACTGAGTTTCCTTTAACGTGGAAAAGCGCCATCGTTTGTATCGAAGGCCCCATATCTGGGATTCCACTGCCGCCTGCTGAAATTCCGCACGGCACTGGATTCCTCGCAGACCCAAGCTGCCACCGAGAAGGGCCCTGGCTGCCCTTGCAGGGCCAAAACCCTCCTCCAAACTGACATCAAGAAACTGGGGGGCAGACTTCTCTTTCTCAGAGAAAAGGACACTTTTTTGTGTCCCGGCCCTAAGGCACTGTGCTCCCGGACGCCACCTGAAATGCCGCACAGATCAAGATCCTTCCCAGACCCAAGCTGCCATCAACTAGAACCCTGGCTGCATTTGTAGGGCTAAAACCCTCCACAAAACCAGCATCATGAATCTAGGGGCGTAAGCTTCCTTTCACGTGGAAAGGTGCCATCATTTGTATCGTAGGCCCCATGTCTGGGAGTCGACTGCTGCCTGTTCAAATTCCGCATGGAGGTGGATACCTCGCAGACCCAAGCTGCCACCGACAAGGACTCTGGCCGCCCTTGCAGGGCCAAAACCCTCCTCCAAACTGACATCAAGAAACTCGGGGGCAGAGTTCTCTTTCTCAGAGAAAAGGACACTTTTTTTGTCCCGGCCCTAAGGCACTGTTCTCTCTTTCTATTTGGTTTACATTAAAGAAAGAAAGAAAGAAGAAACTCGTCATCATTCTATTCAGTTTTGTCCTCTTGCTCTGCCTTCAGGAATTTAACAGTGCCATGCCTGAGCTACAGTCTGTGGTGATTAGTAGCATTTGCAACAACTAACAGCTTCTTCTCTTCCTTGCCTGTCTATCACTTCCTAGCCCTGTCTGCAAGCGGATTCCCACGGTCTCTTTGGACAGACATATTCATCTTACTTCTCTCAGTCCCACACCTGCTTGGCGCTGCGTGGGTCCCCCTGGCACCACACCCCGCCCCCCCACCTACTCCCCAAAACTCTGCACACACACACACACACACACACACACACCTGCGCTACACAGGCACGTAGCCAGCACACACTACCAGCACACACATACCCCCTCCACATACACACACGCGCCTACCCTGCACACCCCTGCCCCCGCACAACGCTGCAAACACACACCACCCCACACCCACTCCCACACGCGCTGCACTGCACGCAGCCGCCCCACCCTCACTGCCACGGCTGTCTGGCAGTGCTCGCTACTGACACGCTTTGCCATGCCTTGCATTGCTTTGCTATGCGATCTGTAGCCTCGTCTCAGCCTTCCTCCCCTGCAGTGCCTTGCATTGACTTGCTCACCCATCCCCCTCGTGACCTCCCTTTTGATTTGTCCAGGTCCAGCTTTTCATTTCCTTCTCCTTCTAGGACTCTCATTGCCTTACGGAGCATCTTCTTTTTGCCCTTGAATCCTTCCATTGCTTCGCGTTATCTTTCTCGCCCCTCCCCCACCTGCAACTCAAGACGCCTTTTTCATGCCATTCCCGAGCCTTGCCCTCCTGCCCTGTCTGATTCGCATATGATTCATAGTGCCAGTGTTGCTGGAGCAGATGTTATGACATCATGGGCTGGAAGAGTCCGGCAAGATTCTTCTGTCCTGACACCTTCTAGGTAGGTGCAATTGTTGGCCATTCAATACTGCATGTGCATCAGTCCCTGGATGCTTTGTATCTTGGAGGAGGCCGTTCCATTTCTTTGGATTACCACTCTTCCGTAAAGAAAGCAAGTTTAGACGTGCACACTGGGTGGCCTCAAGGAATGAAGAGGCTTTTGCCAATAAGCAGTGCTCTGGCTTTGAGCTGCTCAACTGTCAGTGCAAAGGCAGATGCCAGCCTGTTGAGCATTTTGTCCTGGGAGCTTTAGTGTGTCAGCAGTCCCTGGTGCTGTTCCGTTTGCATCCTGACTCTGTGAGAGTGAAGGCTTCGGAAGGTAGCTAGAGCTGAGGAAGGAAAGTGCCGCGAGCAGGGTGTGTGCGGCTAGCTCGATGGGTGCAGTTGAAGCTGCAGACAGCAAGGGCATTATTAGCTGGCACTTCTGCCAGCTCTGTCTTTGCTAGATGTTTCCGAGTGGGCAGATTCAGCTAGAGTGGAATGCATGTAGGGCAAAGGAGTTCGTCTTGCCGTTTGAGTGCGGTGCAAAGAAGGCTCCGCACTTGGGAGAGGAAGATCAGGCAAATCTTTTCGTGCTGGCAACAGGACGCTTGAGAGCAGGGACGTTTCCAAGGCGGCTCTAGCCTCGGAGTGGTTTCAAGCTGCCCTCGGAGCGTTTCCTTCTTTTGCGAGTCGACAGCGCCATCTCGTGGCTTTGGACTGCTAACGCAACATCGGCAGGGCAAGAGATTGTCAGGCCCGCTCCTCTTGCAGTGTGCACACTGCGCAAAGAAGCCCGGTTCCCTGCGGCTTCGCTCTTCGCCCGATGTGACTTGGACACAACTGAAACTCAGCGACGGCATTCAGCTTTGCCGCTTTTCACCATCTCTGCTGCACGCATCCGCAGCGTGCTATGGACGGTTTTCCCTCAGCTCCTGGTACAGTGAGACTCTCTTCTTTGCAGATGATTGCGAGCTGTGCATCTAGCGTGTCGCTCAGCGAGCTGTGCCAGGAAAGAAGCACTTGCAGCGTTAGTCTTTCAACGTCCGACACTTTCAAAGCAGCACCACATAGCCGGGCAATGGGAAGGGGCGAAGAAGCAGACGTTCATTCCTGGCTCTTTTTCCTCGGCCAGCCGGCCAGCCGGATCTTTGGTCGTTGCGAGGCTAGAATGCGTGCGGCGCTCCTTCGCCGTGACAAGGGCCGTGCAGAGAGTGCCGGGCTGGGACGGGGCTTTGCAGGCGGTAAAGGAAAGAGGAGTGTTCCTGAAAAGTGGTGCAAATACGAGTTTGCTCAAGTTGCAGGGGAGAGCTGTGGGCAGCCTTGTTATTCTGGCACAGGTGTCCGAGTGAGCCGCAGACGAAAAGCTTTCCCTTGAGATTCAGAGGGCAAGAGGCGCAATACGGGCTGAGAACACAAGTGCGCTGTCAGAGTGTCTTTCAGCTGAAGCAAGGCTTAGCAGCGCTTGACTGTCGGCACCAAACCGACATCATGAATCTGGGGGCCTAAGTTTTCTTTCACGTGGAAAAGTGCCATCATTTGTATCGAAGGCCCCATGTCTGGGAGTTGACTGATGCCTGAAGAAATTCCACACGGAGGTGGATTCCTCGCAGACCCAAGCTGCCACAGAAAAGAGCCCTGGCTGCCCTCACAGGGCCAAAACCCTCCTCCAAACTGACATCAAGAAACTGGGGGGCAGAGTTCTTTTTCTCAGGGAAAAGGACACTTTTTGTGTCCCGGCCCTAAGGCACTGTGCTCCCAAACGCCACCGGTAATGCCGCACGGATCAAGATCCTTCCCAGAACCAAGCTGCCATCAACTAGAACTCTGGCTGCAATTGCACGGCTTAATGCCTCCTAAAAACTGGCATCGTGGATCTGGGGGACTGAGTTTCCTTTCACGTGGAAAAGCCCCATCGTTTGTATCGAAGGCCCGATATCTGGGAGACGACTGCTGCCTGCGAAAATTCCACACAGAGGTGGATTCCTCGCAGACCCAAGCTGCCACCGAGAAGAGCCCTGGCTGCCCTTGCAGGGCCAAAACCCTCCTCCAAACTGACATCAAGAAACTGGGGGGCAGAGTTCTTTTTCTCAGAGAAAAGGGACACTTTTTGTGTCCCGGCCCTAAGGCACTGTGCTCCCTGATGCCACCTGAAATTCCGTATGGATCAAGATACCTCGCTGACGCAAGTTGCCATCAACCAGGACTCTGGCTGCATTTGTAGGGCTAAAACCCTCCTTAAAACTGACATCCTGAATCTGGGGGGCAGAGTTTTGTTTCACGTAGAAAAGTGCCATCATTTGTATCGTAGGCCCCATGACTGGAAGGCGACTGCTGCCTGTTAAAATTCCGCCTGGAGGTGGATGTCTCGCAGACCCAAACTGCCACCGCCAAGGACTCTGGCCGCCCTTGCAGGGCCAAAACCCTCCTCCAAACTGACATCAAGAAACTGGGGGGCAGAGTTCTCTCTCTCAGAGAAAAGGGACACTTTTCGTGTCCATGCCCTAGAGGCACTGTGCTTCCTGCCACCGCCTGAAATTCTGCACGGATCACGATTCCTCGCAGACCCAAGCTGCCACCGAGAAGAGCCCTGGCAACCCTTGCAGGGCCAAAACCCTCCTCCAAACTGACATCACGAAACTGGGGGGCAGAGTTCTTTTTCTCAGGGAAAAGGACACTTTTTGTGTCCCGGCCCTAAGGCACTCTGCTCCCGTATGCCACCGGAAATGCCGCACGGATCAAGATCCTTCCCAGAACCAAGCTGCCATCAACTAAAACTCTGGCTGCACTTGCAGGGCTTAATGCCTCCTAAAAACTGGCATCATGGATCTGGGGGACTGAGTTTCCTTTCACGTGGAAAAGCCCCATCGTTTGTATCGAAGGCCCGATATCTGGGAGACGACTGCTGCCTGCCGAAATTCCACACGGAGGTGGATTCCTCGCAGACCCAAGCTGCCACCGAGAAGAGCCCTGGCAACCCTTGCAGGGCCAAAACCCTCCTCCAAACTGACATCAAGAAACTTGGGGGCAGAGTTCTCTTTCTCAAAGAAAAGGGACACTTCTTGTGTCCTGGCCCTAAGGCACTGTGCTCCCTGATGCCACCTGAAATTCCGTATGGATCAAGATTCCTCGCTGACGCAAGTTGCCATCAACCAGGACTCTGGCTGCATTTGTAGGGCGAAAACCCTCCTTAAAACTGACATCCTGAATCTGAGGGGCAGAGTTTTGTTTCACGTAGAAAAGTGCCATCATTTGTATCGTAGGCCCCATGACTGGGAGGCGACTGCTGCCTGTTAAAATTCCGCATGGAGGTGGATGTCTCGCAGACCCAAACTGCCACCGCCAAGGACTCTGGCCGCCCTTGCAGGGCCAAAACCCTCCTCCAAACTGACATCAAGAAACTGGGGGGCAGAGTTCTCTCTCTCAGAGAAAAGGGACACTTTTCGTGTCCATGCCTAGAGGCACTGGTGCTTATGCCACCGCCAAGGACTCTGGCCGCCCTTGCAGGGCCAAAACCCTCCTCCAAACTGACATCAAGAAACTGGGGGGCAGAGTTCTCTCTCTCAGAGAAATGGGACACTTTTCGTGTCCATGCCCTAGAGGCACTGTGCTTCCTGCCACCGCCTGAAATTCTGCACGGATCACGATTCCTCGCAGACGCAAGCTGCCACCGAAAAGAGCCCTGGCTGCCCTTGAAAGGCCAAAACCATCCTCCAAACTGACATCAAGAAACTCGGGGGCAGAGTTCTTTTTCTCAGGGAAAAGGACACTTTTTGTGTCCCGGCCCTAAGGCACTGTTGTCTCTTTCTATTTGGTTTACATTAAAGAAAGAAAGAAAGAAGAAACTCGTCATCATTCTATTCAGTTTTGTCCTCTTGCTCTGCCTTCAGGAATTTAACAGTGCCATGCCTGAGCTACAGTCTGTGGTGATTAGTAGCATTTGCAACAACTAACAGCTTCTTCTCTTCCTTGCCTGTCTATCGCTTCCCAGCACTGCAAGCGGATTCCCACGGTCTCTTTGGACAGACATATTCATCTTACTTCTCTCCGTCCCGCGCCTGCTTGGCGCTGCGTGGGTCCCCCTGGCACCACACTCTGCCCCCCCCCCCCCCACTCCGCAAACCTCTGCACACACACACACACACACACACACCTGCGCTACACAGGCACGTAGCCAGCACACACTACCAGCACACACATACCCCCTCCACATGCACACACGCGCCTACCCCGCACACCCCTGCCCCCGCACAACGCGGCAAACACACACCACCCCACACCCACTCCCACACGCGCTGCACTGCACGCAGCCGCCCCACCCTCACTGCCACGGCCGTCTGGCAGTGCTCGCTACTGACACGCTTTGCCATGCCTAGCATTGCTTTGCTATGCGGTCTGTAGCCTCGTCTCAGCCTTCCTCCCCTGCAGTGCCTTGCATTGACTTGCTCACCCATCCCCCTCGTGACCTCCCTTTTGATTTGTCCAGGTGCAGCTTTTCATTTCCTTCTCCTTCTAGGACTCTCAGTGCCTTACGGAGCATCTTCCTTTTGCCCTTGAATCCTTCCATTGCTTCGCGTTATCTTTCTCGCCCCTTCCCCACCTGGAACTCAAGACGCCTTTTTCATGCCCTTCCCGAGCCTTGCCCTCCTGCCCTGTCTGATTTGCCTATGATTCATAGTGCCAGTGTTGCTGGAGCAGATGTTATGACATCATGGGGTGGAAGAGTCCGGCAAGATTCTTCTGTCCTGACACCTTCTAGGTAGGTGCAATTGTTGGCCATTCAATGCTGCATGTGGATTCAGTCCCCTGGATTTGCTTTATGTATCTTGGAGGACGGCCGTGAACCATTTCTTTGGGATTACCCCCCAAAAAAAAAAAACTATCTTTTTCCATAAAAGGAAAAAGCAGGCATGCAGCCGAGAGGGGTTTAGGGACAGTGCCACAACAACAAACTGGGGTGGCCTTTTTTCAAACGAAATGAAGAAAGAACTTTGCCAATAAAGCAGTGCTCCTCTGGCTTTTTGAAGCCTTGAGGGGGGGCCACACTCTGGGTCAGTTAATAGGGCCCATATAAGGCGAGATGCCCAGGCTTGTTGAGCATTTTGTCCTGGGCGCTTTAGTGTGTCAGCAGTCCCTGGTGCTGTTCCGTTTGCATCCTGACTCTGTGAGAGTGAAGGCTTCGGAAGGTAGCTAGAGCTGAGGAAGGAAAGTGCTGCGAGCAGGGTGTGTGCGGCTAGCTCGATGGGTGCAGTTGAAGCTGCAGACAGCAAGGGCATTATAAGCTGGCACTTCTGCCAGCTCTGTCTTTGCTAGACGTTTCCGAGTGGGCAGATTCAGCTAGAGTGGAATGCATGTAGGGCAAAGGAGTTCGTCTTGCCGTTTGAGTGTGGTGCAAAGAAGGCTCCGCACTTGGGAGAGGAAGATCAGGCAAATCTTTTCGCGCTGGCAACAGGACGCTTGAGAGCAGGGACGTTTCCAAGGCGGCTCTAGCCTCGGAGTGGTTTCGAGCTGCCCTCGGAGCGTTTCCTTCTTTTGCGAGTCGACAGCGCCATCTCGTGGCTTTGGACTGCTAACGCAACATCGGCAGGGCAAGAGATTGTCAGGCCCGCTCCTCTTGCAGTGTGCACACTGCGCAAAGAAGCCCGGTTCCCTGCGGCTTCGCTCTTCGCCCGATGTGACTTGGACACAATTGAAACTCAGCGACGGCATTCAGCTTTGCCGCTTTTCACCATCTCTGCTGCACGCATCCGCAGCGTGCTATGGACGGTTTTCCCTCAGCTCCTGGTACAGTGAGACTCTCTTCTTTGCAGATGATTGCGAGCTGTGCATCTAGCTTGTCGCTCAGCGAGCTGTGCCAGGAAAGAAGCACGTGCAGCGTTAGTCTTTCAACGTCCGACACTTTCAAAGCAGCACCACATAGCCGGGCAACGGGAAGGGGCGAAGAAGCAGACGTTCATTCCTGGCTCTTTTTCCTCGGCCAGCCGGCCAGCCGGATCTTTGGTCGTTGCGAGGCTAGAATGTGTGCGGCGCTCCTTCGCCGGGACAAGGGCCGTGCAGAGAGTGCCGGGCTGGGACGGGGCTTTGCAGGCGGTAAAGGAAAGAGGAGTGTTCCTGAAAAGTGGTGCAAATACGAGTTTGCTCAAGTTGCAGGGGAGAGCTGCGGGCAGCCTTGTTATTCTGGCACAGGTGTCTGAGTGAGCCGCAGACGAAAAGCTTTCCCTTGAGATTCAGAGGGCGAGAGGCGCAATACGGGCTGAGAACACAGGTGCGCTGTCAGAGTGTCTTTCAGCTGAAGCAAGGCTTAGCAGCGCTTGACTGTCGGCACCAAACCGACATCATGAATCTGGGGGCCTAAGTTTTCTTTCACGTGGAAAAGTGCCATCATTTGTATTGAAGGCCCCATGTCTGGGAGTTGACTGCTGCCTGAAGAAAGTCCACACGGAGGTGGATTCCTCGCAGACCCAAGCTGCCACAGAAAAGAGCCCTGGCTGCCCTCACAGGGCCAAAACCCTCCTCCAAACTGACATCAAGAAACTGGGGGGCAGAGTTCTTTTTCTCAGGGAAAAGGACACTTTTTGTGTTCCGGCCCTAAGGCACTGTGCTCCCAAACGCCACCTGTAATGCCGCACGGATCAAGATCCTTCCCAGAACCAAGCTGCCATCAACTAGAACTCTGGCTGCAATTGCAGGGCTTAATGCCTCCTAAAAACTGGCATCGTGGATCTGGGGGACTGAGTTTCCTTTCACGTGGAAAAGCCCCATCGATTGTATCGAAGGCCCGATATCTGGGAGACGACTGCTGCCTGCGAAAATTCCACACAGAGGTGGATTCCTCGCAGACCCAAGTTGCCACCGAGAAGAGCCCTGGCTGCCCTTGCAGGGCCAAAACCCTCCTCCAAACTGACATCAAGAAACTGGGGGGCAGAGTTCTCTTTCTCAAAGAAAAGGGACACTTTTTTTGTCCCGGCCCTAAGGCACTGTGCTCCCTGATGCCACCTGAAATTCCGTATGGATCAAGATTCCTCGCTGACGCAAGGTGCCATCAACCAGGACTCTGGCTGCATTTGTAGGGCTAAAACCCTCCTTAAAACTGACATCCTGAATCTGGGGGGCAGAGTTTTGTTTCACGTAGAAAAGTGCCATCATTTGTATCGTAGGCCCCATGACTGGAAGGCGACTGCTGCCTGTTAAAATTCGGCATGGAGGTGGATGTCTCGCAGACCCAAACTGCCACCGCCAAGGACTCTGGCCGCCCTTGCAGGGCCAAAACCCTCCTCCAAACTGACATCAAGAAACTGGGGGGCAGAGTTCTCTCTCTCAGAGAAAAGGGACACTTTTCGTGTCCATGCCCTAGAGGCACTGTGCTTCCTGCCACCGCCTGAAATTCTGCACGGATCACGATTCCTCGCATACCCAAGCTGCCACCGAAAAGAGCCCTGGCTGCCCTTGAAAGGCCAAAACCATCCTCCAAACTGACATCAAGACACTGGGGGGCAGAGTTCTTTTTCTCAGGGAAAAGGACACTTTTTGTGTCCCGGCCCTAAGGCACTGTTGTCTCTTTCTATTTGGTTTACATTAAAGAAAGAAAGAAAGAAAGAAAGAAGAAACTCATCGTAATTTAGTTCTGTTTTGTCCTCTTGCTCTGCCTTCAGGAATTTAACACTGCCATGCCTGAGCTACAGTCTGTGGTGATTAGTAGCATTTGCAACAACTAACAGCTTCTTCTCTTCCTTGCCTGTCTATCGCGTCCCAGCCCTGTCTGCAAGCGGATTCCCACGGTCTCTTTGGACAGACATAATCATCTTACTTCTCTCCGTCCCGCACCTGCTTGGCGCTGCGTGGGTCCCCCTGGCACCACACTCTGCCCCCCCCCCCTACTCCCCAAACCTCTGCACACACACACACACACACACACACCTGCGCTACACAGGCACGTAGCCAGCACACACTACCAGCACACACATACCCCCTCCACATACACACACGCGCCTACCCCGCACACCCCTGCCCCCGCACAACGCTGCAAACACACACCACCCCAACCCCACTCCCACACGCGCTGCACTGCACGCAGCCGCCCCACCCTCACTGCCACGGCCGTCTGGCAGTGCTCGCTACTGACACGCTTTGCCATGCCTTGCATTGCTTTGCTATGCGGTCTATAGCCTCGTCTCAGCCTTCCTCCCCTGCAGTGCCTTGCATTGACTTGCTCACCCATCCCCCTCGTGACCTCCCTTTCGATTTGTCCAGGTCCAGCTTTTCATTTCCTTCTCCTTCTAGGACTCTCATTGCCTTATGGAGCATCTTCCTTTTGCCCTTGAATCCTTCCATTGCTTCGCGTTATCTTTCTCGCCCCTTCCCCACCTGGAACTCAAGACGCCTTTTTCATGCCATTCCCGAGCCTTGCCCTCCTGCCCTGTCTGATTTGCCTATGATTCATAGTGCCAGTGTTGCTGGAACAGATGTTATGACATCATGGGGTGGAAGAGTCCGGCAAGATTCTTCTGTCCTGACACCTTCTAGGTAGGTGCAATTGTTGGCCATTCAATGCTGCATGTGGATCAGTCCCTGGATGCTTTGTATCTTGGAGGAGGCCGTGCCATTTCTTTGGATTACCACTCTTCCGTAAAGAAAGCAAGTTTAGACGTGCACACTGGGTGGCCTCCAGGAATGAAGAGGCTTTTGCCAATAAGGAGTGCTCTGGCTTTGAGCTGCTCAACTGTCAGTGCAAAGGCAGATGCCAGGCTGTTGAGCATTTTGTCCTGGGAGCTTGAGTGTGTCAGCAGTCCCTGGTGCTGTTCCGTTTGCATCCTGACTCTGTGAGAGTGAAGGCTTCGGAAGGTAGCTAGAGCTGAGGAAGGAAAGTGCTGCGAGCAGGGTGTGTGCGGCTAGCTCGATGGGTGCAGTTGAAGCTGCAGACAGCAAGGGCATTATTAGCTGGCACTTCTGCCAGCTCTGTCTTTGCTAGATGTTTCCGAGTGGGCAGATTCAGCTAGAGTGGAATGCATGTAGGGCAAAGGAGTTCGTCTTGCCGTTTGAGTGCGGTGCAAAGAAGGCTCCGCACTTGGGAGAGGAAGATCAGGCACATCTTTTCGTGCTGGCAACAGGACGCTTGAGAGCAGGGACGTTTCCAAGGCGGCTCTAGCCTCGGAGTGGTTTCGAGCTGCCCTCGGAGCGTTTCCTTCTTTTGCGAGTCGACAGCGCCATCTTGTGGCTTTGGACTGCTAACGCAACATCGGCAGGGCAAGAGACTGTCAGGCCCGGTCCTCTTGCAGTGTGCACACTGCGCAAAGAAGCCCGGTTCCCTGCGGCTTCGCTCTTCGCCCAATGTGACTTGGACACAACTGAAACTCAGCGACGGCATTCAGCTTTGCCGCTTTTCACCATCTCTGCTGCACGCATCCGCAGCGTGCTATGGACGGTTTTCCCTCAGCTCCTGGTACAGTGAGACTCTCTTCTTCGCAGATGATTGCGAGCTGTGCATCTAGCTCGTCGCTCAGCGAGCTGTGCCAGGACAGAAGCACTTGCAGCGTTAGTCTTTCAACGTCCGACACTTTCAAAGCAGCACCACATAGCCGGGCAACGGGAAGGGGCGAAGAAGCAGACGTTCATTCCCTGGCTCTTTTTCCTCGGCCAGCCGGCCAGCCGGATCTTTGGTCGTTGCGAGGCTAGAATGTGTGCGGCGCTCCTTCGCCGTGACAAGGGCCGTGCAGAGAGCGCCGGGCTGGACGGGGCTTTGCAGGCGGTAAAGGAAAGAGGAGTGTTCCTGAAAAGTGGTGCAAATACGAGTTTGCTCAAGTTGCAGGGGAGAGCTGCGGGCAGCCTTGTTATTCTGGCACAGGTGTCTGAGTGAGCCGCAGACGAAAAGCTTTCCCTTGAGATTCAGAGGGCGAGAGGCGCAATACGGGCTGAGAACACAAGTGCGCTGTCAGAGTGTCTTTCAGCTGAAGCAAGGCTTAGCAGCGCTTGACTGTCGGCACCAAACCGACATCATGAATCTGGGGGCCTAAGTTTTCTTTCACGTGGAAAAGTGAAATCATTTGTATTGAAGGCCCCATGTCTGGGAGTTGACTGCTGCCTGAAGAAATTCCACACGGAGGTGGATTCCTCGCAGACCCAAGCTGCCACAGAAAAGAGCCCTGGCTGCCCTCACAGGGCCAAAACCCTCCTCCAAACTGACATCAAGAAACTGTGGGGCAGAGTTCTTTTTCTCAGGGAAAAGGACACTTTTTGTGTCCCGGCCCTAAGGCACTGTGCTCCCGGACGCCACCTGTAATGCCGCACGGATCAAGATCCTTCCCAGAACCAAGCTGCCATCAACTAGAACTCTGGCTTCAATTGCAGGGCTTAATGCCTCCTAAAAACTGGCATCATGGATCTGGGGGACTGATTTTCCTTTCACGTGGAAAAGCCCCATCGTTTGTATCAAAGGCCCGATATCTGGGAGACGACTGCTGCCTGCTGAAATTCCACACGGATCAAGATTCCTCGCAGACCCAAGCTGCCACCGACAAGGACCCTGGCTGCCCTTGCAGGGCCAAAACCCTCCTCCAAACTGACATCAAGAAACTGGGGGGCAGAGTTCTTTTTCTCAGAGAAAAGGGACACTTTTTGTGTCCCGGCCCTAAGGCACTGTGCTCCCTGATGCCACCTGAAATTCCGTATGGATCAAGATTCCTCGCTGACGCAAGCTGCCATCAACCAGGACTCTGGCTTCATCTGTAGGGCTAAAACCCTCCTTAAAACTGACATCCTGTATCTGGGGGGCAGAGTTTTCTTTCACGTGGAAAAGTGCCATCATTTGTATCGTAGGCATCATGTCTGGGAGTCGACTGCTGCCTGTTCAAATTCCACACGGATCAAGATTCCTCGCAGACCCAAGCTGCCACCGACAAGGACTCTTTCCGTCCTTGCAGGGCCAAAACCCTCCTCCAAACTGACATCAAGAAACTCGGGGGCAGAGTTCTCTTTCTCAGAGAAACGGGACACTTTCGTTGTCCATGCCCTAAAGGCACTGTGCCTTCCTGCCACCCGCCTGACAATTCTGCCGGGATCAGATTTCCTCGCAGACGCAAGCTGCCGACCAAGAGCCTGGCTGCCCTTGAAGGCCAAAACCATCCTCCAAACTGACATCAAGAAACTGGGGGGCAGAGTTCTTTTTCTCAGGGAAAAGGACACTTTTTGTGTCCCGGCCCTAAGGCACTGTGCTCCCGGACGCCACCTGTAATGCCGCACGGATCAAGATCCTTCCCAGAACCAAGCTGCCATTAACTTAGAACTCTGGCTGCAATTGCAGGGCTTAATGCCTCCTAAAAACTGGCATCATGGATCTGGGGGACTGAGTTTCCTTTCACGTGGAAAAGCCCCATCATTTGTGTCAAAGGCCCGATATCTGGGAGTCGACTGCTGCCTGCTGAAATTCCACACGGATCAAGATTCCTCGCAGACCCAAGCTGCCACTGACAAGGGCCCTGGCTGCCCTTGCAGGGCCAAAACCCTCCTCCAAACTGACATCAAGAAACTGGGGGGCAGAGTTCTCTTTCCCAAAGAAAAGGGACACTTTTTTTGTCCCGGCCCTAAGGCACTGTGCTCCCTGATGCCACCTGAAATTCCGTATGGATCAAGATTCCTCGCTGACGCAAGTTGCCATCAACCAGGACTCTGTCTGCATTTGTAGGGCGAAAACCCTCCTTAAAACTGACATCCTGAATCTGGGGGGCAGAGTTTTGTTTCACGTAGAAAAGTGCCATCATTTGTATCGTAGACCCCATGACTGGGAGGCGACTGCTGCCTGTTAAAATTCCGCATGGAGGTGGATGTCTCGCCGACCCAAACTGCCACCGCCAAGGACTCTGGCCGCCCTTGCAGGGCCAAAACCCTCCTCCAAACTGACATCAAGAAACTGGGGGGCAGAGTTCTCTCTCTCAGAGAAAAGGGACACTTTTCGTTCCATGCCTAGAGGCACTGTGCTTACTGCCACCGCCAAGGGACTCTGGCCGCCCTTGCAGGGCCAAAACCCTCCTCCAAACTGACATCAAGAATCTGGGGGGCAGAGTTCTCTCTCTCAGAGAAAAGGGACACTTTTCGTGTCCATGCCCTAGAGGCACTGTGCTTCCTGCCACCGCCTGAAATTCTGCACGGATCACGATTCCTCGCAGACCCAAGCTGCCACCGAAAAGAGCCCTGGCTGCCCTTGAACGGCCAAAACCATCCTCCAAACTGACATCAAGAAACTGGGGGGCAGAGTTCTTTTTCTCAGGGAAAAGGACACTTTTTGTGTCCCGGCCCTAAGGCACTGTTGTCTCTTTCTATTTGGTTTACATTAAAGAAAGAAAGAAAGAAGAAACTCGTCATCATTCTATTCAGTTTTGTCCTCTTGCTCTGCCTTCAGGAATTTAACAGTGCCATGCCTGAGCTACAGTCTGTGGTGATTAGTAGCATTTGCAACAACTAACAGCTTCTTCTCTTCCTTGCCTGTCTATCGCTTCCCAGCCCTGTCTGCAAGCGGATTCCCACGGTCTCTTTGGACAGACATAATCATCTTACTTCTCTCCGTCCCGCATCTGCTTGGCGCTGCGTGGGTCCCCCTGGCACCACACTCTGCCCCCCCCCCTACTCCCCAAACCTCTGCACACACACACACACACACACCTGCGCTACACAGGCACGTAGCCAGCACACACTACCAGCACACACATACCCCCTCCACATGCACACACGCGCCTACCCCGCACACCCCTGCCCCCGCACAACGCTGCAAACACACACCACCCCACACCCACTCCCACACGCGCTGCACTGCAAGCAGCCGCCCCACCCTCACTGCCACGGCCGTCTGGCAGTGCTCGCTACTGACACGCTTTGCCATGCCTTGCATTGCTTTGCTATGCGGTCTGTAGCCTCGTCTCAGCCTTCCTCCCCTGCAGTGCCTTGCATTGACTTGCTCACCCATCCCCCTCGTGACCTCCCTTTTTATTTGTCCAGGTCCAGCTTTTCATTTCCTTCTCCTTCTAGGACTCTCATTGCCTTACAGAGCATCTTCCTTTGGCCCTTGAATCCTTCCATTGCTTCGCGTTATCTTTCTCGCCCCTCCCCCACCTGGAACTCAAGACGCCTTTTTCATGCCATTCCCGAGCCTTGCCCTCCTGCCCTCTCTGATTCGCCTATGATTCATAGTGCCAGTGTTGCTGGAGCAGATGTTATGACATCATGGGGTGGAAGAGTCCGGCAAGATTCTTCTGTCCTGACACCTTCTAGGTATGTGCAATTGTTGGCCATTCAATACTGCATGTGGATCAGTCCCTGGATGCTTTGTATCTTGGAGGAGGCTGTGCCATTTCTTTGGATTACCACTCTTCCGTAAAGAAAGCAAGTTTAGACGTGCACACTGGGTGGCCTCAACGAATGAAGAGGCTTTTGCCAATAAGCAGTGCTCTGGCTTTGAGCTGCTCAACTGTCAGTGCAAAGGCAGATGCCAGGCTGTTGAGCATTTTGTCCTGGGAGCTTTAGTGTGTCAGCAGTCCCTGGTGCTGTTCCGTTGGCATCCTGACTCTGTGAGAGTGAAGGCTTCGGAAGGTAGCTAGAGCTGAGGAAGGAAAGTGCCGCGAGCAGGGTGTGTGCGGCTAGCTCGATGGGTGCAGTTGAAGCTGCAGACAGCAAGGGCATTATTAGCTGGCACTTCTGCCAGCTCTGTCTTTGCTAGATGTTTCCGAGTGGGCAGATTCAGCTAGAGTTGAATGCATGTAGGGCAAAGGAGTTCGTCTTGCCGTTTGAGTGCGGTGCAAAGAAGGCTCCGCACTTGGGAGAGGAAGATCAGGCAAATCTTTTCGCGCTGGCACCAGGACGCTTGAGAGCAGGGACGTTTCCAAGGCGGCTCTAGCCTCGGAGTGGTTTCGAGCTGCCCTCGGAGCGTTTCCTTCTTTTGCGAGTCGACAGCGCCATCTCGTGGCTTTGGACTGCGAACGCAACATCGGCAGGGCAAGAGATTGTCAGGCCCGCTCCTCTTGCAGTGTGCACACTGCGCAAAGAAGCCCGGTTCCCTGCGGCTTCGCTCTTCGCCCGATGTGACTTGGACACAACTGAAACTCAGCGACGGCATTCAGCTTTGCCGCTTTTCACCATCTCTGCTGCACGCATCCGCAGCGTGCTATGGACGGTTTTCTCTCAGCTCCTGGTACAGTGAGACTCTCTTCTTTGCAGATGATTGCGAGCTGTGCATCTAGCTTGTCGCTCAGCGAGCTGTGCCAGGAAAGAAGCACTTGCAGCGTTAGTCTTTCAACGTCCGACACTTTCAAAGCAGCACCACATAGCCGGGCAACGGGAAGGGGCGAAGAAGCAGACGTTCATTCCTGGCTCTTTTTCCTCGGCCAGCCGGCCAGCCGGATCTTTGGTCGTTGCAAGGCTAGAATGTGTGCGGCGCTCCTTCGCCGTGACAAGGGCCGTGCAGAGAGTGCCGGGCTGGGACGGGGCTTTGCAGGCGGTAAAGGAAAGAGGAGCGTTCCTGAAAAGTGGTGCAAATACGAGTTTGCTCAAGTTGCAGGGGAGAGCTGCGGGCAGCCTTGTTATTCTGGCACAGGTGTCTGAGTGAGCCGCAGACGAAAAGCTTTCCCTTGAGATTCAGAGGGCGAGAGGCGCAATACGGGCTGAGAACACAGGTGCGCTGTCAGAGTGTCTTTCAGCTGAAGCAAGGCTTAGCAGCGCTTGACTGTCGGCACCAAACCGACATCATGAATCTGGGGGCCTAAGTTTTCTTTCACGTGTAAAAGTGCCATCATTTGTATCGAAGGCCCCATGTCCGGGAGTTGACTGCTGCCTGAAGAAATTCCACACGGAGGTGGATTCCTCGCAGACCCAAGCTGCCACAGAAAAGAGCCCTGGCTGCCCTCACAGGGCCAAAACCCTCCTCCAAACTGACATCAAGAAACTGGGGGGCAGAGTTCTTTTTCTCAGGGAAAAGGACACTTTTTGTGTCCCGGCCCTAAGGCACTCTGCTCCCAAATGGTACCGGAAATGCCGCACGGATCAAGATCCTTCCCAGAACCAAGCTGCCATCAACTAAAACTCTGGCTGCAATTGCAGGGCTTAATGCCTCCTAAAAACTGGCATCATGGATCTGGGGGACTGAGTTTCCTTTCACGTGGAAAAGCCCCATCATTTGTGTCAAAGGCCCGATATCTGGGAGTCGACTGCTGCCTGCTGAAATTCCACACGGATCAAGATTCCTCGCAGACCCAAGCTGCCACTGACAAGGGCCCCATGCTGCCCTTGCAGGGCCAAAACCCTCCTCCAAACTGACATCAAGAAACTGGGGGGCAGAGTTCTCTTTCTCAAAGAAAAGGGACACTTTTTTTGTCCCGGCCCTAAGGCACTGTGCTCCCTGATGCCACCTGAAATTCTGTATGGATCAAGATTCCTCGCTGATGCAAGTTGCCATCAACCAGGACTCTGGCTGCATTTGTAGGGCTAAAACCCTCCTTAAAACTGACATCCTGAATCTGGGGGGCAGAGTTTTGCTTCACGTAGAAAAGTGCCATCATTTGTATCGTAGGCCCCATGACTGGGAGGCGACTGCTGCCTGTTAAAATTCCGCATGGAGGTGGATGTCTCGCCGACCCAAACTGCCACCGCCAAGGACTCTGGCCGCCCTTGCAGGGCCAAAACCCTCCTCCAAACTGACATCAAGAAACGGGGGGGCAGAGTTCTCTCTCTCAGAGAAAAGGGACACTTTTCGTGTCCATGCCCTAGAGGCACTGTGCTTCCTGCCACCGCCTGAAATTCTGCACGGATCTCGATTCCTCGCAGACCCAAGCTGCCACCGAAAAGAGCCCTGGCTGCCCTTGAAAGGCCAAAACCATCCTCCAAACTGACATCAAGAAACTGGGGGGCAGAGTTCTTTTTCTCAGGGAAAAGGACACTTTTTGTGTCCCGGCCCTAAGGCACTGTTGTCTCTTTCTATTTGGTTTACATTAAAGAAAGAAAGAAAGAAGAAACTCGTCATCATTCTATTCAGTTTTGTCCTCTTGCTCTGCCTTCAGGAATTTAACAGTGCCATGCCTGAGCTACAGTCTGTGGTGATTAGTAGCATTTGCAACAACTAACAGCTTCTTCTCTTCCTTGCCTGTCTATCGCTTCCCAGCACTGCAAGCGGATTCCCACGGTCTCTTTGGACAGAGATATTCATCTTACTTCTCTCCGTCCCGCGCCTGCTTGGCGCTGCGTGGGTCCCCCTGGCACCACACTCTGCCCCCCCCCCCTCCTACTCCGCAAACCTCTGCACACACACACACACACACACACACACCTGCGCTACACAGGCACGTAGCCAGCAGACACTACCAGCACACACATCCCCCCTCCACATGCACACACGCGCCTACCCCGCACACCCCTGCCCCCGCACAACGCTGCAAACACACACCACCCCACACCCACTCCCCCACGCGCTGCACTGCACGCAGCCGCCCCACCCTCACTGCCACGGCCGTCTGGCAGTGCTCGCTACTGACACGCTTTGCCATGCCTTGCATTGCTTTGCTATGCGGTCTGTAGCCTCGTCTCAGCCTTCCTCCCGTGTAGTGCCTTGCATTGACTTGCTCACCCATCCCCCTCGTGACCTCCCTTTTGATTTGTCCAGGTCCAGCTTTTCATTTCCTTCTCCTTCTAGGACTCTCATTGCCTTACGGAGCATCTTCCTTTTGCCCTTGAATCCTTCCATTGCTTCGCGTTATCTTTCTCGCCCCTTCCCCACCTGGAACTCAAGACGCATTTTTCATGCCATTCCCGAGCCTTGCCCTCCTGCCCTGTCTGATTCTCCTATGATTCATAGTGCCAGTGTTGCTGGAGCAGATGTTATGACATCATGGGGTGGAAGAGTCCGGCAAGATTCTTCTGTCCTGACACCTTCTAGGTAGGTGCAATTGTTGGCCAGTCAATGCTGCATGTGGATCAGTCCCTGGATGCTTTGTATCTTGGAGGAGGCCGTGCCATTTCTTTGGATTACCACTCTTCCGTAAAGAAAGCAAGTTTAGACGTGCACACTGGGTGGCCTCAACGAATGAAGAGGCTTTTGCCAATAAGCAGTGCTCTGGCGTTGAGCTGCTCAACTGTCAGTGCAAAGGCAGATGCCAGGCTGTTGAGCATTTTGTCCTGGGAGCTTTAGTGTGTCAGCAGTCCCTGGTGCTGTTCCGTTTGCATCCTGACTCTGTGAGAGTGAAGGCTTCGGAAGGTAGCTAGAGCTGAGGAAGGAAAGTGCCGCGAGCAGGGTGGGTGCGGCTAGCTCGATGGGTGCAGTTGAAGCTGCAGACAGCAAGGGCATTATTAGCTGGCACTTCTGCCAGCTCTGTCTTTGCTAGATGTTTCCGAGTGGGCAAATTCAGCTAGAGTGGAATGCATGTAGGGCAAAGGAGTTCGTCTTGCCGTTTGAGTGCGGTGCAAAGAAGGCTCCGCACTTGGGAGAGGAAGATCAGGCAAATCTTTTCGCGCTGGCACCAGGACGCTTGAGAGCAGGGACGTTTCCAAGGCGGCTCTAGCCTCGGAGTGGTTTCGAGCTGCCCTCGGAGCGTTTCCTTCTTTTGCGAGTCGACAGCGCCATCTCGTGGCTTTGGACTGCTAACGCAACATCGGCAGGGCTAGAGATTGTCAGGCCCGCTCCTCTTGCAGTGTGCACACTGCGCAAAGAAGCCCGGTTCCCTGCGGCTTCGCTCTTCGCCCGATGTGACTTGGACACAACTGAAACTCAGC